>JAXQQM020083404.1:0-19804 GCA_034641835.2 Pinus albicaulis
GATATAGTTTGAAGTTTGCCGATTTGTTGACTTTTCCTTTCCATTTCTTCTCTCCACCTGTCTTCAGTCTCTTTTATCTTTGGCAAACTGCCAGGAACACAGTCTGAAATGAGATTAATTGAATATAAGCTGTCATTTATGAATTGCGTGAGATTATTCATTATATTTCCGGCCCTTGATATTGCTCTATCAGATTTCATTAATTGATGTTCCCATTCTGTAAACAAGATTTCTTTGTGTTTTTCCTCTATCCTAGGAAGATTTGCTTCTTTTCCCTTTTCTGTATCCTGCCAGTTGAGAAACTCATAAATCTTTTCATCGGCATCATCTATTTCTTGTCTAAGAGTTATGATAGTTTGGATCAAAGATGAAGTAATCTCACAAAAAGGTTCTGCTTGTGACAGTTTTGAGCAAAATTCAATTAACTGCTGAGTCAATAATTTATTAGCCTCAAGGGCTTCCGATTTGAATTCATATAACTTTGGATAATCTTTAAACTTATCCAAAGTTGCTTGAAATTCCTTTTCTTGAATCATTTTTGCCTTTTCCTCATTTTGTAACAAACTCTGTAACTTAGAAATTTCTTCATTTAGCTGCTTTTGTTTGCCTAAAAGCTTTTCATCAACCTTCTTCTTTTCTTCAGCAAGCTGTTTCTCCAATTCTTTAGACCTGAATGTCTGATCCTGTAGTTGTTGTTGCAATTGGCTGATCAGTTGCTGATTCTCCTTAGCTTTTTCTTCCAGTGAAGCTATGTGAAGATCTTTCCGAGTTATTAGTTGAGAAACTTCTACAACTTTATCCACTGTTGCAGCACTATAAGCTCCTGTATACTGGGACAATTTCGTAAGGTCTTCAAATGGATTCATTTCATTGTTCTTATAAACAATATTCATAAACTCATCTGATGGAGTAGAAAATATACCCTTTTCTGTTTTTCTTTTCTTTCTTTGTCTTTTGACAACAGCCTTATGTTTAGGGCTGTAAAATACATCCAAAGGAGGGATCTCCTCACCTTTTACAACAGTGAACAGATAAAAATACCTCATTCATCTTGAAGACTGTCAAATGAAATGTGATACTCTGATCTAGTAACTCCGATGTAAAATTAAATTCAAAGGCACAAAAATGCAACACTTCAAAGATAATTTGAGCACAAAAATCACCAGATGTGATCTTTCATATAAATATAATAAGGAATGAAGTACGGAAATGTTAGCTCCAAATCCCAAAAATATTACAACTTCCGATCCCTCTCTAAATGCATGAGAGGGATTTAAATAATAAATTACATAACAAAATCCTAATACTACTGCTACAATCTATCAAATTAAAACTGAAATGCTATTTTGAATAAAACTGATTCATTGTTTTTCTCCCTCGCTTGATGAAGCCAAATTGCAAATGTTCAACATATCTCGGAGTCTTGGTGGATGACTCATCTCGGTATGCAACTGTCCAGTATAGGTGGCATCAGAAAATTCTGGAATTAGACAATCGAGAGCGTTTGATAGAAGTTTGATAGCTGTCTGTTGATTGTTTGGCTTGATCAAATGAGTCCACATGCTATCCCAGGATATCGTTTGAAGTTTGCCGATTTGTTGACTTTTCCTTTTCATTTCTTCTCTCCACCTGTCTTCACTTTCTTTTATTTTTGGCAAACTGCCAGGAACACAGTCTGAAATGAGATTAATTGAGTATAAGCTGTCATTTATGAATTGCGTGAGATTATTCATTATATTTCTGGCCCTTGATATTGCTCTATCGGCTTTCATTAATTGATGTTCCCATTTTGTAAACAAGATTTCTTTGTGTTTTTCCTCTATCCTAGGAAGATTTGCTTCTTTTCCCTTTTCTGTATCCTGCCAGTTGAGAAACTCAGAAATCTTTTCATCGGCATCATCTATTTCTTGTCTAAGAGTTATGATAGTTTGGATTAAAGATGAAGTAATACCACAAAAGGGTTCTGCTTGTGACAGTTTTGAGCAAAATTCAATTAACTGTTGAGTCAATAATTTATTAGCCTCAAGGGCTTCTGATTTGAATTCATTTAACTTTGGGTAATCTTTAAACTTATCCAAAGTTGCTTGAAATTCCTTTTCTTGAATCATTTTTGCCTTTTCCTCATTTTGTAACAGACTCTGTAACTTAGAAATTTCTTCATTTAGCTGCTTTTGTTTGCCTAAAAGCTTTTCATCAACCTTCTTCTTCTCTTTGACATTTAAATACACTAGCTTCCTTACAATACGCGAATGAAAGAACTTGTTGTTCTTTGGCTCTGCAAGACAATAAACTCTCAGTCGTGATCAACAAGCCACTCAAACGGAATGATTTATGAACTTATGGTTTTCATTTATTTGTTTCGTATATTGCGTAAATGCTCCTTTTGGGTCACACTTAAGTATTTAAAACCAAATCATAAACCATATTCATTTGATTCGTTATTGAATGCCTTCGTACCAATAAAGATTTGGCGCTTGCGATATATTAATATATTCAACAAAAATCTTCGTATGCAAAATAGATGAATCGCATCGGAAGTTTTCGAATGGCAAATGAGTATCACAATACGTTTATCCCGATTGATCGATTGCGATTGCAGATCTTTCCGATCTCTAATGGTGGGGTCTACCATATTTTTTAAACAAATGTTCGATTTTCTTTTAAAAGCGTTTATTATCAAATGCACATCGGATCGGGGAATTTCAACTAAGCGTGAAGAGTTTCTTAAAGATTGTCCCGATTAATCGATTGCGATTGACCGCATCGCATCGGAAGTTATAATTAACTGTTTTAAACTCTTAGCGATTAAAATTTTCTGATTGGACTAATCGCATCGGAAGATTTGAAATGGGCATATGAAATTTCTTTTGAAGGTTATCTCTGATTCTCCGATTGCGATTGAACTTTTAACTTTGATTTGCTTTTTTATGATAAGGCCTTGTATATTAGATCGGTCCATAAGTTTTTTGAATGTTGAATCTGTTTAGTAATAATATGAAATTTTCCAAAACAATGAATTTTATTTCTAAGTGTTTTATTTCTAAAAAGAAAGGGACCCTATTTCTAAATTTTATTTCTAAAATTTAGAAAAAGGGAGGGTTGTTGTATAGTACAACAATTGGCGATTCACTTGAAAGAACCAATTATCTCTGAAAAATAGAATGAATACTATATCTTAAGTAAGTAAAGATTTTTAAAGGTAAATAAAAATTATCCTAGGATAATCAAAAATAAAATCTAACTTATGAAAAAGAATAAAAATTATTAACAATTTCTTTCTAGTTTCTTGAGAATAAAAACATTTTGAGTTGTCTTAAGCTTTGATTGGTATTAATAATGAAGTAAGTGGATTTCTTCAAGCTTGGTTTTGATAATATACTCTATTGTCATAGGTATTGCCTCTGCTGCCTGAAAACGTTCATAGTCTCGACAGGGTTACCTTTTAACCATTAACTATTCATTGTCCCATTCAACTAAGATTATGACTTTTTAAAAGATAAATTCATAAGACATGTTATCTCATGTTTTTGTCTTTTATTTATTTTTTATTTCTTTTTAAGAGCCATTGTTCTGGTTTGGTAGCCAGTTTTTAACAATGCCATTCAATAGTTATAATTAAACTGAACAAGCTGGCTCGTGATGAGACCCCTTGTCTTATATTAATAAGCCATTACCCTGTTTTGATAGGCAGTATTGGTAATGTCAGTTTTATTATTTCTTATGAATATGGTAAGTCGGCTCATGATGAGACCTCTTATCTCTTACAAAAAAAATGTTTTCAATAATTTCTTAGAATTATATTCTAAAAAATCACAACCTAAATGAATGGGGTGAACTAGTCTTATCCTTAAGAATCAATGGATGACAATTTTCTGAGTTTTTTGAGTACCAAGACTTGAATAATCTTTACTTTTATAGATAACTTCTCTCTGCTTAATAAACTTGTAATGATTTACATTTTCCTCAAGTTTTTTCCAAAAAGATTATGCAAATAATTGGTATAATCTTTCAAAGTTTAACATCTTATTTAAAACTATCAAGAGAATATAATTATTTCTCTAAAAATTCTTATTTACACAAAAATAAATATTTATAACATTTTTCTTAAGAATTTTTCTATCAAGTAAACAGTCAATTAGAGACTTATTAACAACCTTTATTTGTAAAAACAATAAAAGACTTTGCAAAAAAGAATATGTACAACTTTAAGAAGGGGTTACCTCCTTATGAGAAGAATTTCTTTAAGATAAGCCCGTTTACAGGAAGAGATTATCTCTTACCTGTTAGATCTTGGAGCATGAATGTATTTGAGCCTATCTTTTCAACGATCTGAAATGGTCCAAGCCACATCTTTTGAAATTTGGTATGTTTACCTTTTTCTTCATGTGCCTTATCCCATTTTAGAACAAGATCACCAATTGACAAAATTTTTGAGCCAGTAGAACTTGCATCAAAAGAAGACTTCACAAGCTGTTGATGTTTTTCATGAACAATTCTAGCTTTATCTCTTTCTTCTTCTAGTTTAAGGATTTGATCATACCTCAATTGAACGGATGAAGAAGGATTTTCTTCAATAAATTGTACTAGGGCTAATGATGGAAGAGTTAAATTTGATGGTATCACAGCTTTTTTTCCATAAACTAAATTAAAAGGTGAAGTTCCGATTGAAGCTTTCTCTGTAATACGATCAGCCCATAATGCAAAGATTAAAGATTTATGCCAATTCTTTTGATTTTGATCGATAGTCCTTTTAATAATCTTGATGAGATTTTTATTGGTGGATTCAGCTAACCCATTACCTTGTGGGTAATAATTTGTTGAATATTTGAGTTTAAAACCTCTTTTAACTGCAAATTCTATTAAACTGTTTCCTGAAAAATAAGATGCATTATCAAAGACAAGAGCTTGAGGTACACCAAACCTGGTTATGATAAATTGATCTATCAAATCAATAATTGCATCAGAATTGGCTACCTTCAAAGGGATTGCCTCTACCCATTTTGTAAAATAATCGGTTGCAGTAAGAATGTACTTGTGCTGCTTGGAAGAATGAGGTACTATCTCACCAATAATGTCAAGTCCCCATTGTTCAAATGGTTGCTCAATATTGACTGGTTGCAAAGGAAAAGCTGGTTTCCTTTGCCTTCCACTTGCAGTTTGGCAGATTCTGCACTTTCTTACATATTCATGTGTATCTTTAAAAAGGGTAGGCCAATAATGGCCAGCACGAATTATTTTGTGAGCTGTGGTATCACCTCCAAAATGACCTCCTGCTGGTCCATCATGCAACTCCTGCAAAACCTTTTCAGCCTCAGTCTTTTCTAGACATCTCAACAAAATTGAATCATAATTTTTTCTAAACAACACATTATCAATGATCTCAGATTTAACAGCTTTTAATCTTAAAGCACGTTTTTTCTTATAACTGAGATCAGAAGGAGCATACCCATTTTTTAAGTAATAGATGAGATCAGAATACTGAGACTCGGAATCCGTAACACTTATCTGATTTACTTGAATATCTTGATTTGAATGATCATTCTCTGGTATGTTATGAGCTCCTGCTAATAATCTGCAAAAACCTTGTCCTCTAACAATCTTAGCTGGTTTAATATCAACATCATATTCTTGTAAGGCTGTTACCCAGTTAGCTCGTTTTTCTCCTACTTCTCTCTGAATTAATAATTGCCTCACTGCTGAGAATGGGACAATGATTTTTGTATGAGTTTTTAAGAGAAAAGGTCTGAAATGCTTGATTGATTTGAACACGGCAAAGGCTTGTTTTTCAACATCGGAATAATTCAGTTCAGCTCCTTGCAGATTTGAACTAAAGAATGAAATTGGTGCTTCAATTTTCTGATCATTAAGTTGTGTTAAAACAGCTGCATAAGATGTCTCTGTGGCTAAAGTATACAAAATAAAATCTTTAGAAAAATCCGGAGTACTTAATGCTGGTGCATTAATGATTGCCTGTTTGATTACCTCAAAGGCTTCTTTCTCTTTATGCCCCCATTTGAATACTAAATTCTTCTTGATCATATTTTGCATAGGTAAAACAATTAAAGAAAAATCGGGAATGAATCTTTTTACAAAATTGATCTGTCCAAGAAATGATTGCATGGATTTTTTGTTATGAGGTAAAGAAATATCAGAGATCTCTTTAACTCTGTCTGGATCAATGTATATACCATCTTTTGATACAACAAATCCTAAAAGTTTTCCTTCATCCAAAGCAAAGAAAGATTTTTTCGGATTTAAGGAAATACCAAACCTTCTACACCTTTCAAATATTTGTTTTAGATCATGTAGATGATTGGTTCTCCTTTTTGAGAATACTGTTATATCATCGAGATAAACAACAGCTGATTTATTGATCAGACCTTTAAATGCTATGTCCATGGCTCTTTGGAAAGTTGCTCCTGCATTTATTAATCCAAAAGGCATTTTTTGATAAGCATAAGTTCCCCATTTCGTTCTGAAAGTTGTTTTCAATCTGTCATCTGGATGAACCAAGACTTGATTATAACCTGAAAATCCATCAAGAAAGGACATAAGTTCAGAACCAGCTACTTTTTGAAGTATCTGCTCCATGGTTGGCAATGGGAAATTGTCTTTCAAACATGCCTTGTTTAAATTTCTGAAATCAATACATATTCTTATATCACCATTTTTCTTCCTTACAGGTACCATATTGGAAACCCAATTGGAATGCCTGACAGGAAAAATGATTTTGGCTTTCAAAAGTTTATTAAGTTCTGATTTGATTTGATCTTCAAGATTTGGATGAATTTTCCTTAGCTTCTGTTGAACGGGTTTAATATCAGGAAGCATTGGAATTGTGTGCTGAATAACTGAAGTATCATATGTTTTTAAATCATCATAATTCCAAGCGAAAACATTTTTGTATTTGTTCAATAGTTTAATGAAAGCATCCCTTTCCTCTGATGTTAAATTAAGTCCTAAATTAACATTTTGAGGTTTTGAATCAGAACCAAGATTCACTAATTCAAATTTCAAAGTGGAACTTTGAAGTTTGGTATTAGTGACTTTCTTGAATCTGTCTTTAATATCATATAAGTCCTCCAATCTAACAACATATTTTGGAATGGGATTTTCATTACTTTTTGAAGAAATTTGTAAATCGTGCTCTTCTTCGTCAATAATTTGATCATCATATGATTTCTCTGAAGTCATGAAATTTAAGATATCTTGATCATGGTAAAAAACTCTCCAATTTGTGACATTGTCTGGGACAGATGGTCGAAAAAGTAATTCTATTGAAAATCTATCTGGGCTAAAATCTTCAGAAGGTATGAGTCTGGAAGCAACATTGGCTAGCAAGTCTGCTGCTGAATTTTGAGATCTAGGGATGGAAGAAATATTGAATGCAGAAAAGTGTGTGGTGAGTTCTTGAACCAGCGATTGATAATGTTTGAGGTGATTTGAAAGGCAGTGAATTGTATTTCTCACCTGTTTGACAATAATTTCAGAATCGCCGAATACTTTCAAATATTGCACTTTAAGGCCAATTGCTTTATACAAACCTTGGACTAAAGCTTCATACTCAGTTGTATTGTTTGTGCATTCAAATTCTAACCTACAGGACAGCATTGTCTTTTCACCTTGCGGGCTAACCAAGATACACCCTGCTCCTGAACCTTCGTTAGATTTAGAGCCGTCAAAATATAAAGACCAAAATAAAGAAGTATTAACAATCTTATTTACAGTTTGCCCAGTATCATTAAAAAATCTTGACCTATCAGTTTGTGAATAGTTTTCAATCTGTGATGTTAAACTGTTTACTGAGAAAGGGGATGGTTGGGCAGTGAGATTTCCAAAAAATGACTCTGATGAATAATTTCCCAAGAAGTTGTTATTAAATGCAATTGGTTGATTTTCCTGTTCAAAATCTGTTACAGTATGGGTCATGTGTTTGTCTCGATTGATTTTTATTTGATTTGGCTTTCCTCCATAAGGTAACCACATGTGAGACCAATCGGTAGAAATATACCCGTGGAGCTTTTCAGACCAATCTCTACTTAAAATCAACCCATAAAATTCATGTATATCAGCTATTAAGATATCAATTCGTTGAACTACCCGTGGATCAGCTGCTAACCTGATAGTTACAGAGTTAATCTCTCCTAAAACCTGGACCTTGCTTCTGTCTAATTGTACAATATGTATAGAAGATTTTTGGGGTTCTATGTTCAGCTTGGAACAAACTGAAGCTGGCATTATATTGGATGATGCCCCTGAGTCAATCAAACAATTGTGTAGGTTTCTGTTATAGATCTCAAAAGTCAAAAGGAAGGGTGGAGTATGAGAATTTGATCTATCCCCAATCAGGACTGAATCAGTAGCTTCTATCATACCAGAAGGTGGTTGACCAGAATCATTTGCAGCTTTAGCACTGGGAAGAGGTGAACAGGGAACGACATTCAATTCTTTGAGAAGCAATTTCTGCTGATGTTTTAATTTGCTAAGTTCAAACATAGTAATGTTTGCCTTAGTTTTCTTCATATCATCAACAATATTGTAATCCATTGAATCGGATACTACTAACGTTTTGGATGTTGGAGGAGTACTTGAAGTTGAGGGTGGGTTTTGTATGCTCTATCCTAAGATTGGAGAGATCATTTATTAATGTAGCTAAAGATCTATCGTCTCCATACTTAGTGAGAAACTGTTCTTGGCAAATATCCCAACTGGTAATAGAATCAGAAGGCAGAGAAAAATACCAGGATCCTGCTGATCCTTGCAATGTATAAGGAAAAAGTCTAACAACGACATCTTGATCAGTTACTCCCTTCAAATTAACTGCTAACATGAAGTTATTGATATGTTCCTCAGCTTGGGTTCCATTTTCTGGATTAAACTTGGGTAGCCATTTTTCAGGAGCATCGGGTAATGCATGTAATGGTGCGGGCATATTGACTGCACCCGGTCTGGTCCATGGATCTGCCATTGTAATACCGGTGGTGGATGATACTGCTGTTGAGATTCCAGATGTCTGGGAAGGAATTGATATTGAGGAGTGAGCAGGTTGAGATGTTGAAGTTCCCAATTCCTGGTGAACAACGATATGTAATGAGGGAGTGGATGGTTGACTTCGCACTGGGGAAGATGAGATGGAAGATGTGGATGAAAGTGCTTCACTGTCAGAATCTTCAGTATTTTTCTTTGCCCTTTTCCTTTTAGGTAAAGGAAATTCAGTAGGTTCGATACCGAGCTTCTCACTCTGAAGTCTAGTAAGAGGGTGAGGTAGATTGAATTGCGAAGTCTCACTGCTTTGAGATAGCTCAGATTTCTGTGGTGAAATCGAGAAGCTCTGAAGTTTCTGGATGAGAGACTGAAATTCAGGAGATTCAAGACTTAATTGTTCTGAAGTATGGTGGGTTTGAGCAGTGATAGTGGATACCTCTTTTTCTTGCTTGGATGCTGAGGAATCAGCGGGCAATTGGGAAGTACGAGGTGATGTGGAGGGAGAATTACTCTTAGAATGGTTTGTAGATTTGGGTTTGCTTGCCATTCACAGTTGGAGGCCCTCCTTCTAGCGCCAAAAATGTTGAAGCCTAGAAAATCTCTGCTTCAAACATTGGGGGAAAACCACCCGGTCGGGACCTTAAGACAGCTCCTTTCCGTTTGGGATGGTGGCTCCGACTGGATTTAAAGGACCAGTTTCCTTATAACTAAGTGGATTGAATTGGATGGGTGAAAATGGGACTAAATTAAAAGAAAATAAAACTATCTAATCTAAACTAAATACTGATAAAGAAATTCTAATTTTAACCCGGGTGATTATATGTGAATACAACTTAGGATTGTTTCAATCTAATAATAACCATGGAAATGTATTATTAATTAAATTAAAATGTGCAGAAACGAATACAGATAACTCTGTTTAATAAATTAAACAGAGTTATATTAGCATATTGCATTCATCATTATATACCATTCATATATGCTTATAAATGATAACATTCCAATTATACTCAGAAATGATAATATAAAAAGGAAATATTATGAAAACCAAATATATAAATGATAGAAAATTCTTCAAATGAATACCATATAACAGAGAAAATCAACAGTGAACAGATAAAAATACCTCATTCATCTTGCAGACTGTCAAACGAAATGTGATACTCTGATCTAGTAACTCCGATGTAAAATTAAATCCAAAGGCACAAAAATGCAACACTTCAAAGATAATTTAAGCACAAAAATCACCAGATGTGATCTTTCATATAAATATAATAAGGAATGAAGTACAGAAATGTTAGCTCCAAATCCCAAAAATATTACAACTTCCGATCTCTCTCTAAATGCATGAGCGGGATTTAAATAATAAATTACATAACAAAATCCTAATACTACTGCTACAATCTATCAAATTAAAACTGAAATGCTATTTTGAATAAAACTGATTCATTGTTTTTCTCCCACGCTTGATGAAGCCAAATTGCAAATGTTCAACATATCTCGGAGTCTTGGTGGATGACTCATCTCAGTATGCAACTGTCCAGTATAGGTGGCATCAGAAAATTCTGGAATTAGACAATCGACAGCGTTTGATAGAAGTTTGATAGCTGTCTGTTGATTGTTTGGCTTGATCAAATGAGTCCACATACTATCCCAGGATATCGTTTGAAGTTTGCCGATTTGTTGACTTTTCCTTTTCATTTCTTCTCTCCACCTGTCTTCAGTTTCTTTTATTTTTGGCAAACTGCCAGGAACACAGTCTGAAATGAGATTAATTGAGTATAAGCTGTCATTTATGAATTGCGTGAGATTATTCATTATATTTTTGGCCCTTGATATTGCTCTATCAGCTTTCATTAATTGATGTTCCCATTCTGTAAACAAGATTTCTTTGTGTTTTTCCTCTATCCTAGGAAGATTTGCTTCTTTTCCCTTTTCTGTATCCTGCCAGTGGAGAAACTCAGAAATCTTTTCATCGGCATCATCTATTTCCTGTCTAAGAGTTATGATATTTTGGATCAAAGATGAAGTAATATCACAAAAAGGTTCTGCTTGTGACAGTTTTGAGAAAAATTCAATTAACTGCTGAGTCAATAGTTTATTAGCCTCAAGGGCTTCTGATTTGAATTCATTTAACTTTGGGTAATCTTTAAACTTATCCAAAGTTGCTTGAAATTCCTTTTCTTGAATCATTTTTTCCTTTTCCTCATTTTGTAACAGACTCTGTAACTTAGAAATTTCTTCATTTAGCTGCTTTTGTTTGCCTAAAAGCTTTTCATCAACCTTCTTCTTCTCTTTGACATTTCTGCGTCTGCTACCGCTTCCCTTTGTCTGTGAATGAAAGAACTTGTTGTTCTTTGGCTCTGCAAGACAATAAACTCTCAGTCGTGATCAACAAGCCACTCAAACGGAATGATTTATGAACTTATGGTTTTCATTTATTTGTTTTCGTATATTGCGTAAATGCTCCTTTTGGGTCACACTTAAGTATTTAAAACCAAATCATAAACCATATTCATTTGATTCGTTATTGAATGCCTTCGTACCAATAAAGATTTGGCGCTTGTGATATATTAATATATTCAACAAAAATCTTCGTATGCAAAATAGATGAATCGCATCGGAAGTTTTTGAATGGCAAATGAGTATCACAATACGTTTATCCCAATTGATCGATTGCGATTGCAGATCTTTCCGATCTCTAATGGTGGGGTCTACCATATTTTTAAAACAAATGTTCGATTTTCTTTTAAAAGCGTTTATTATCAAATGCACATCGGATCGGGGAATTTCAACTAAGCGTAAAGAGTTTCTTAAAGACTGTCCCGATTAATCGATTGCGATTGACCGCATCGCATCGGAAGTTATAATTAATTGTTTTAAACTCTTAGCGATTAAAATTTTCCGATTGGACTAATCGCATCGGAAGATTTGAAATGGGCATATGAAATTTCTTTTGAAGGTTATCTCCGATTCTCCGATTGCGATTGAACTTTTAACTTTGATTTGTTTTTTTATGATAAGGCCTTGTATATTAGATCGGACAATAAATTTTTTGAATGTTGAATCTGTTTAGTAATAATATGAAATTTTCCAAAACAATGAATTTTATTTCTAAGTGTTTTATTTCTAAAAAGAAAGGGACCCTATTTCTAAATTTTATTTCTAAAATTTAGAAAAAGGGAGGGTTGTTGTATAGTACAACAGGGGTTCATCAAAAGAAGAGAAACAATCAAAGCGAATCAATCAACGTGACAGAAACTTGACGATCCCTGGCAGGTCAATCTATTGAGAGGTAGTCTCTCAGATGAGGCACTCTTTACCACCAGTCTAGCAAACAAAACAGAACAAATGCATGACGGCAGCCTGTTGCAAATGAAAAGACTTGGGATGAAGAGCCACTGGGATTTTAAACGATGATTCAAAAGAAGAGATGCCATTTGCCTGGCAACACAACTCACCTATCTCGTGGCGAACATCACCTGCACACAGAAGAGACGAACAGATACATGCATAGGAACCAGCATACGTAACTAAATATCGGTCAGAAAAGATATTACTCGCATTAACATGATTGCAAAAGGAGTGGAACCATAATCATAGTCATCTATTAAAGTGATAAACGAATAGAAGTTACGACCGAGTTCTGACGTCGCAGCCTCCTTCGAACGGGTCCCCGGTTGTCCACGTCTCGCAAAGCTCGCCAAGGAAAGGGAACCCTCTCCAGAGTCTCGTAACAATGGTCTCCTTGCTTAATGGGCCTTAAGGGAAAGAAGGGATTCTTTACAGCACAAAGGCACTTGGGAATAGGGAGATGCAAAGCTTCAGCACTTCAAGACTAGCTTGCCATGGATCTGAGCAAGCTTTCATAGATGGGGAAGGAGGGAGTTGGGATCCCTATTATTATGGGATTGGCCCTATCAACAAGGAAGGTTCCATAGAAGGTGGCAAAACTACTTCCCTTCCATAGAACTCCCGTAGCCAAACCTCCCAACTCAAGATAGGCAATGGTTGTGAGTTTGTTTGAACTCAACTTCCACCATCCATATTTAAAAAACAGTCCCTAAAATGGGTGGCGCGATTGCTGCTCTATGACAGAGCGCCAAGTGGCGCGACCTCTTTACAGGATTTCCCTGATTGGCGCGAGCACTGAACTGTCTACTCGCGCCAATGCAAAAAGAGTTGTTTTTCATGGATTTTGCAAGGAGATGTCTCAAGGGGAAATGAAGCTCATACTCAGAGGGATGCAATGATGATGTTTTCAGTGCATGACAGTGTTCACAGGTCACATTATGGGTCCTCCATTGTGCGGGACGGGGAATGGTAGGGACGGTGACAAATTACTGTGTAACAAGCATCAATATGTGGGACACCTTTCACCAGATCTGAATTATGTGGTTTCCACAAGACAACAAAGCCTCATGGTTCTTTCTCCCATGCTTATCAAATGGGATCAACATTCCCTTACTTCCACAATGCAAGTTCACCTCTGATTTTTGTGTTGAAGCCATCTGAAACTTGGAGACCCCTCTTAGTGGTGTAAGAGTGCCTCTGATTGGAGAATTTGCCCCATATTCTAATAGTGTATTAGCTAGGTGATCCCTAATTTTTTCTGTCTCATTTTATTTTAGCAAAGACACATGCTACTCATGTCCTCCATATGGAAGAACCTAAGGAATTCCTTGCAAAGGTGAAAGAAATCCTCTAGTGGAAGCCATTGCTTCATCTCCATCTCCAACTGAAAATAGATCTCCTCCTGCTGTCACAACACTGGAGGATCTTCTATGCTCTTCCTCTCCCTCCTCATCATGGTTCGAGAATGCTTCACCATCAAGAGATCCTTTTTCTTGATCTCTTAGTGAGGAAGAATCTCTCATGTTCTCTCTTTGAGAGAAGAGATATTTATGTAGTGGGGCTTTTGCCTCTGGAAAATTGTGCAGCAACTCTTCAACCCCCTCAACAATGTTTAGGACTGGATTTGGCTCCATGGAATCTTCCAACTTATGTAGAAATGCAGATCTCTTGGGCTTGATTGGCTCTTCCCAAGAAGTCTCTGAATGTTTCACATCAAATCTCTTCACTAGTCTCCTAGTGAACTTTGCATAAGAAGAGATGTTTATCCCCTTCAAGGAAGAGGATTCAAACATCCACCAAGCATAAGATTTCCCTTGAATATGCAGCACTGCTACTCTCAAGGTGAGTCTCCTTCTGTCACTTGATGCAGCTGCAAGTATGTGCCAAACTTCTTTACCGAAGACTTGGCTGAGTCTTTAGGTGATCTATCAAAAGTAGGTCGAGAAAATATACCCAAAGTGTGTTGAAGGCACCCTTTCCTCCTACTGTAGGTGCTAGATCTTGCTTCTTTGAGTTGACAGAACTCTGGGAAACTGAGATTCTCTTTGGACCTATCTGATTGAGATTCATATTCTTGGAGATAATCACCAAGAGATTCCTCCTTTGGTGTTCCTCCTCTTCGTCCTTCCTTTGACAAGAAAGTAGGCATGCTACAACATTATGGAACAGATTGTGTGTCTAAGTGCTCACACACATCATATGAAGTAGTGGGGCTTTCTTCATGTGCAAACCCTTTCAGAATATCTTCTTGTATTTCATTTCTCACTCCCCTAATTTCATTCTTCAGCTCATGCATAGTTTGGAACAGAATTTTAGAAAACTCTCTCCCAATCAATCTTCCAGATGAAGGGTTTGGACCCTTCACTTATGTTTCTTTGGTGTAACCAAATTTCTTCATCAGTAGTTTCCTCCCATGAAAAGGCATATTGGCTCTTCAAAAGCAAATCATAGGCTGTGCCAAGAAAGAGGCTCTGATACCACTGTAATATCCCAAAATAGGGACTACTAGAAAGGCATTTCTGGAAAACGCATTTTTTAGGAATGGCTACTATAGCTCTTGAAATCAGCCCTTGTATCCCTTATATATAAGTATCTAAGTCCTAAATCCAAGAGGATATCAGAAAGAAATATTTCTAGGTGCGTTAATTAGATCTCCCACACCTAGGAAGGCTTGAAAACTGCCCAAAGAAGGGACTGCAGCAATACAAAAGAACACTACTCAGAAAATAATGCAGTTTTAGAAAGAAGTAGTAGTAGGCCAATACGAAAACATAAAAATATATCATACAATGAAAAATAAGATTTACAGTATAGACCAATCAATGTACAGGAGAAAGAAAGAGAATTTATGGAGAAAAACCCTCTAAAAGAGGTGCTGCAACAAATGTATTTCACTGCAAACCCATAACAACGTTATTTTTATGAGTAAATAGCAGCTGTAGGCTACAATTTAGATCTAGGATAGATATATGTACAAAATATTATATCTATATCAGATCTGTACACTAGACTGTCTCTATTTTACACCCCCCTTGGGGTTTTCAGCAAAACATGAAGCACAGAGAGTAGATCTGAGATCTACTGTAACAGATCTGTAGAATGATTCAGAAATTCTGAAGCAGATGGATCAATGAATAGATCATATCTGAAACATACATGGATTATATGGCTAATCCATGGATCACCACAGTGCAAGGAAGACCCCTTTACACTAGAGATCTCTCCTCCAATTACCTTCCAAACACCCTGCAACTCTTCTCTTGCAAAATAACGTAGTATAGGGAGATAAACTGCGCTATAGGCTTGATGTATACTTCTGCCTGATGCCAAGTTGTAGATATGAATCTCAATACTGCTAATACACTCTTGCCAATGGGATATAAGGCTTTCCCACTGAAAAGAGGCACTAGTATGGTCTAGATCTAAATAGATCTAGCCTCCACTTTTTGCTGCTCACAAGGACAACCAAACCCTCAATAGGATCTGAGTTGTAGTTGGAAGAAGAAGCTTAGAAAAATTCCTGATAGTGGACCAAGAAATTCAAGACTCTTCCAAGAGGCCTCTCAAGGAAAGAGGTGGGATTTCGGACCAGGAACACCCAAGTGCCAAACAACACTATTCTCAGCTAAACAGCCAGAGAATGAGAAGTGTCTAAACATACAAATCCTTTCAATACAATATGTTCAAAAACCCATCTCATGTTTCTCTTCTCTTTCATTTATAGGATGAAAGCCTTGCAAAACCCTAAACCATCTCAAAGATTTAGCTTCTTTCACACTGGAACCCTCCAACTAGATCTGCATTGTTCATCAAGGTACACTGCATCTGGACAGCGCTATAGATTTGGTCCTGTTAACCCAGTCAATTGTCACAATACCCTTTCACACATGAAGGATTTTCATTAAAGCAGCCCAAATATAGCCTTGTTCACATGGGAATTGATTTATTTTGCTGCTTAAGGAGTTTAATTTGTCCTCCTTTACAATTTTATTCTTGTGACAAGAAAATGAAAAAAAAAGGAATATTCCTATTAGCTTGGGCTAATTAGGAATATTACATGGATGAAGAATATGGAGCCTGTTGTTCTTTTTCCAAAACAACTAAAAAATTTGCAGAACAGTGATAGGTTGATGACATGGTAGCCTAGTCAGTATACAGGGTATATTCTGGGAATATTCTTCAGTTTTTTCTCAATGACATTATGACAACTATCACAACAGGATTCACCAATGAAATTTGAAGGTGAGATTTTTTTAATTTTTGGCTCCTAAGGTTTAATTCATTTTTTTTATATATGGATGGATAGCGCAAACAGAGGCTGACACATGGTGCAGCCAGAGGCTACCATGTACCCCCTCTGGTGGAACCTATCCGAAGTCTGAAATTCGAATTTCATTTCATCAATGGTCAAATTGCATATTTTTGTGCTATGGTCCTAAGGTTTAATAACTAACAAAGGTTGAACATTATGGTGGCACATATATTTTAAACCAAATTCCAAACCCTAAATTTTAATATATGCTAAGGTTTTAAACTTTATGGTATGGGGCGCATGAACTATGGTATAACTTTGGTATGGGGCACATGAACTATGGTATTAGCGCATATTTTTTTACGGTGGAAAAGTGTTATATGGGATGGGCGGAGGTCTAGGCTCGACCCCACGACCTCCACCACAACAGCGCTCTGATTTACCAGTGAGCCATACTATTAGTCATAAAAAAGTATATCACTCAACATATATTTAAATTGTAATGGATTCTCTGACGAGGGTTTGGAGGGGACCAACCCCACGAGCCAACACCCTCCCCATACAACATTGCTCCATAACCAATGGCGCAAAGATGTTAAATGCATGGTTAAATTTTAATGGGATTTAATTAAACCCCAAAGACCACGCTTAGTGCTAATCCCAAATTCTAATTCGGATTATGGTTTAAAACTGCGCTTATAGTGCTAATTGCACTTATCCACATTTAAGTACAGTCTTAGCATTAATTAAACAATGAATTAAACTGGCAGAATTTTTGGCAGACCTACCATTTTAGGATCTACCCCCAAATTTGGCGCTCTTAACTGAAGTCTTCTCCATATTTGGAGGATATTTCCTAGGAAAATTATTTCTGACCATATCTTGAGAAATTTTCGACCAAATGAGGAGCAAGAAGAGTCATTTATGATAGATTTGAACATTATGGACTCATTGAAGCATGTTTCAGGAGCTGTAGGTGAATGTAAAAAACAATTTTTTCACTTTTGAGCTAATAGAGAGGCCCAAGCCATGGAAGCTAGACCAAGGAGATGTATCCCAAGAGAGGTGAACTCCTTCATCAAAACTCTGTGTTGATGGAT
The DNA here is from genome assembly GCA_034641835.2 of Pinus albicaulis. NCBI lineage: Eukaryota > Viridiplantae > Streptophyta > Pinopsida > Pinales > Pinaceae > Pinus > Pinus albicaulis. Next base: position 17,692 of record JAXQQM020083404.1, read on the forward strand.
AAATTGTGATGGTTTGCTATATTTGCTTTTTTTGTTGTTAAAAATATGTATTTCATTCTTTATGCTCTTGAAACTAACTTTAAAAATCAGATATTTTACCTTCTTGGCACAAATAAACACCAAGGAAACTTATGCACAATAAGCATAATATCAGCAAATAAATTTTAAATATGAAGGTGAAATTAGCACAGAAAAAATAACATTCATACTCAGATAAAGCAGTAAAGGAGTCGAAAGGCTCACACCTCCAACCTCAAAGTAGTACCAAGGACTCACCTCCATCTGAGGAAGTCTAGCATCCACTACTATGATCAAAGTTCGACTCCAATGTCCAGTGTTGCAATCCTTGCACTACTTTTTCTCTCAATGAATATTTATCGACTCATTTTTTATGTGCACACTCCCAATGTGCTTTTGATTCCAATAAGAAATTATATTGATAAAAAAAAATTATTCCTTGGCCTTCCTTCTCTACTTCATATTCCCTCCGGAAATCCAGTCACCCCATTTCATGCAGTCACTCACCTTCCAATTTCCCCAACATCCCCTTCTTTGCTTTCCAGTCCCTCGGGAAATCCATGCCCTGGCAATGTTTCCTCGCATCGTAAGGCTAAAAAACCAAGGAAAAATCCTACCTCAAAACCATCATATTGGTGATAGCATGCTTATGGGAATAAATGGACACTATTGAGTACTAGTGTCCCACAATGGCCCTAGTCTTGAAGTCCTTTACCAATGCATTGCTTCATGTTCCAATTTATTTTAATATTGTTGCTAACTCTCTTGTAGTTAGTTCCAACCACCGAACAAGGAATTTTCCATGCTTTCCTATACCAAGCACATAATTTCCATTAGACTCAAAAGTAATTGTAATAAATTAAAATCATGCCTCATTGATAGCTCGTTAATAAGGTGACACTTGCAATTTTGTTTGATTCATGTCTTGACAACTCAAATTAACTCCTTGATCAAATCATCATATATAAAAATATCACATCTATTTATCACAAAGCTCAACCATCATATATTATAATATGTTCATGACTTTGAAATTTAAGAATGAATAAAATATTGATACTTATCCTTAAATTGTTCTTTGCTTCTACCTTTGTTCTTTTTCGTTTCCATACACACATTGGATCAGTTTCCAAACCTAGCAAGAACAAATTTCCTTCTCTTCTCTTATGTTCCATATGTAGTATCAACAATGAGGGTATCCAAAGACAATAATGCCTCCACCCTCAAAATCAACAACAAGGGTATCTAAACACTATATTGAATCTAGCTTCAATATCAACAACAAGGGTATCTAGTTATTATACCGCATATACTGTCAATATCAGCAACAACGGTATCCAAATACTATACCACCTCTACCTTCAATATCAACAACAAGGGTATCCAAATACTATACCGCCTCTACCCTTAATATTAGCAACAAGGGTATCCAGATATTATTACGCTTGTACCCTCATTATCAACAACTCGATATTGGTCTCTTACCAAGTTTTGCAGGGCTCCAAGGACTACTATCTCAACTCACAACCTCTAGGGAAACCAAACTACTATAAGGATCCAACCCATAGCCTCCAGGGAACCCAAGTTGTTACAAGGCTCCAAATATCCTCTTTGAACCCACAGCCTCTAGGGAACCTAAGAACCAATCACCTTCACAACATGTACACATACACAGTGTACAACACAACACCTATACGTACACACATAACAACTCAATGAATACACATGTCATAATATGACAGCTATACAATATACATGACATAGTATGACATGTACATAACACAACATGTACACAACACAATGTGTACAACATGTACATAACAACATTATTTCACATCCAGAGACCACACAATATTTATGAAGTAACAATCCCTCTAGTGTCTTTACAATACCTTATTTCATGTGTCCATAGCCCAATTCCCGTGTTTGTGACTCATTCCACAATCCATTCTGTTAGCGCTCAAATCTACCTTAGGCTGAAATAAGGTAAAACTCAAGGCTACATCAAACCATGCTTAGCCTCGTAGCTAGCCCTACGAGGACAGGAGAGGGCTCTCTCCGGGTCTATCTCGGCAAAAGGTCTTCAAAGGAGCTG
>JAXQQM020071510.1:0-80173 GCA_034641835.2 Pinus albicaulis
ACATGTTAGGTCCCTATATTACTAGTATAGCCCCTTATTGTTGTTAGTGTGACCCCCTTATTGTTATTATTGTACCCTTGTAACCCCCATTTTGTTATTATTGTGCCCTTAAATTATTATTGTTAGGTCGGCTAGGATTACATTGTGGCCTACTAGGCTTACATTATGGCCCCATGGACTCCTATATATAGAAAGGAGGTCTTGTAAATTGTAGCATCCAAGAATTGTTCATTCATGTAATGTATTGGAGGTTTCCCCCTCGAAGTGGCTTATTTCTAAGGCGTTGATATCTCATTCCTTCTATTTTTGGAGCTATTTTCACAACATTTGGCATCAGAGGCTTTGGATTCTAGGGTTTCGCTGCTCCAAATAGGTCATCGTGGCATTTTCGCTATAAATTTTTTTCTACGAAGTTTCAGAAGCTGAAATTTGTAGGGTGTGAAGCTGACATCCTGAGGAAGATCATATAAAAATTTCAGAGCTTGGTTCTCAATATTTTCAGAGATATGATCTGTGGAAGTTAGGTCTTTTTTCAGGCTCATAAACAGGTCATCGTGGCATTTTCGCTATAACTCTTTTTCTACGAAGGTTCAGAATCTGAAATTTTTAGGGTGAAAAGCTGAAATCCTGAGAAAAATCATCATAAAATTCAGATCTTGATTCATGATATTTGTGGAGATAGGATCTGTGGAAGGTAGTGATTTTTTAGGCTCCATAATTTCATCTCAAAGACGTGATCGTGGGAAAAGATTCATAACTCTCTCTCTAAGCATCGGATTTAAGTGCCGTAAAAAGTGGCTACAAGTACATGGACTATAGTTTCTTGGCTATCAATTTCAGAGCTGAAGGATGAAACAGTGACACGTGGAAAGTCATACAAGTTCACTCTACTGAACTCGTCCAAAATTGGGTCATTGTGGGAGATTGGAAATAACTTTTTCTTGAAGAATCCAAATCAGATCAGACCTATGGCATTTGAAATAAGCTTCAGAGGGATACTACAAGGCTGAATTTCAGATATTGAAGATCCTCAATTACAGATATAATTCAATTTCAATATCAAGCTCCTCAAAAGCAAGTAAAAGGTGTGTATTTCTTTCCGAATTGCATAAGTCTTGTTTGAATGATCAAGTTGAATTGATTCCAAGGGCATATTGTAGAATAGATATTAGTATTGGATTCTAAAATGGCCCCTAAAAAGAATTCAATGCCCATTAAGCCTTTAGAAGGCTCTACTATGACTCATGAAGACGAAGAATGGCAACATGACATATCAAAATTACAAGAGCAAGTGCAACAAATTTCGCTCTCGCAAAGAACAACAAAAAACGAAATGGAAGTTTTAAAGAAATGCGTGGAAACTAAGATGGATGGTTTGAAGAAAGGCGTGGAAGCTAAGATGAATGGTTTGGAAGCTAAGATGGATGGCATGGAAGTGGGCATGGAAGCTAAGATGGATGACATTAAAGACAACATGGAAAACATGAAGAATGATCTAAAAGCATACATGGAAGGCTTGATGACAAACTTAAAACAAGAAATGATTCCTAATGGCAGAAATATAGTAGAAGAACCTCATGATGAGAACAAAATAAATGTTAATCATGATTTCATAAACTCTAATGTTGGCGGGAAGAACCACCATATTCCAAAAATGGATATGAGGAAGTTTGATGGAAAGGATTCTGTAACATGGATACTACAGATGGAGCAATATTTTGATCTCCATAACGTGCAAAACACGCAAAAGGTACGCATTGCAACTTTACATTTAGAACAAAATACATTTGTATGGTATCAATGACTTTGCTCCCGTAAAAAAATTGTCACTTGGTCAATTTTTACGGAGGAAATGATAGCACATTATGAGGATACAAAGAGCAACACCTTCTTTAGCCAAATGATAAATCTCAAACAAAAGGGTTTAGTGGGGCAGCACATTGAGGACTTCCAAAAATTGAATATAAGGGTAACTGATATTCCAGAGGAACACAGGATTGATCTCTTCATAGACACTTTAAAGGATAACATCCAACATGAAGTTCGCGTTTTGGAACCTGATTCATTGGAGAAGGCATTCAGGTTGGCAAGAAAAGTTGAATGTAAAATTATGGCAACAAGGAAGCCTACCACTCAACTCTATAAAGAAGGAAGTGTTGCTACGCCTAGATTTCCACAACCTACAAGGTTGACACCACAACAATTGGAAGAAAAAAGAGCAAAAGTGCTTTGCTACAGTTGTGATAGCAAATACACTAAAGGTCATAAGTGTGCTGAGAAGAAATTATTTTACATAGATTTTGAAGAGGAAGAAGAAAATGAACAAGAAGAGGATATACACCAAGAACCAGCCCTAGAAGAGGAAGAAATAAACCCGACGATATCGTGTAATGCACTGGCAGGAATTACTACTCCTCAAACTCTCACGATAGAAGGACATATCAAGAAGAAAAGGGTAATAGTGTTGATTGATTCAGGTAGCACCCATACTTTTATTCATTATAAGGTAGCCAAGGAATTAAATTGTTTCCTATACCCAGCACCAGAATGTCAAGTGATGGTTGCAAATGGAGGAACTATAAATTTCTCTGGAAAATTCCATAATATCAAGATAACCATGGGGGAATATGTATTGACTATTCGAATGCTTTCCATTCCTATGGGAGGTGTTGATGTTGTACTAGGAGTACAATGGTTACAATCTTCGGGGACAGTAGCTTTTAATTTTCAAGAAATTTTCTTGAATTTTTTTTCAGAAGGAAAGGAAGTCGAATTACGGGGTATTGCAGGGAAGCCAGGAAGGATTATAAGCTTTAATGTCATGACAAAGCTTCTAAAGAAAGAACAAAAAGGCGTAATTGCACAATTATGCTCACTAGAAGTTCCAACATCAAAATTATCTATTTCCGCAGATCTCCAACAAGTCTTGGACAATCATTCCAAGGTGTTTGAAACTCCCAAAGGACTCCCACCTATTCGTGATCATGATCATGCTATTCATTTGATTCCAGGAAGTGTTCCTCCAAACATCAGGCCGTATAGATATCCTTATGTCCAAAAGAGCGAAATTGAACGTATGATTGCAGAAATGTTAGAGGCAGGTATAATTCAACCTAGTCAAAGTTCTTTCTCTGCTCCTGTAGTATTGGTACACAAGAAGGATGGATCATGGCGAATGTGTCAGGATTATAGGGAGCTCAATAAGCTCACCATTAAAGATAAATTTCCCATTCCTGTGATTGATGAATTATTGGATGAATTACATGGAGCAATTTATTTTACCAAGTTGGATCTTCGTTCGGGATATCATCAAATTAGAATGAAGACTGAAGATATTCCAAAAGCAGCATTTCGAACTCGTAAGGTCCATTATGAATTTTTGGTCATGCCTTTTGGCCTTACCAATGCACCTTCTACATTTCAAGGGTTGATGAATTCCATTTTCAAACCCTTCCTTAGAAAATTTGTGCTAGTATTTTTTGATGATATACTAATCTACAGCAGGTCTTGGAAGGATCATGCTGAACATGTTGACAGGCTGCTCAAACTATTGCAGGAGAAACAATTATATGCAAAAACATCCAAATTTTTCTTTAGAGTACAAGAGATGTAATATTTGGGTCTTATTGTATATCACGAGGGTGTTAAAGTAGACCCTAACAAAATTAAATCCATTAAGGAATGGAAATTCCCCACAACCATAAAGTAGTTGCGAGGATTTCTTAGGTTAACAGGGTATTATCGCAATTTTGTTAAGAATTATGGGAGAATAGCAGCACCTCTAACAACATTATTGAAGAAAGATGCATTTTCATGGAATCCTGAAGAAACTAAGGCATTTGAACATCTTAAAGAGGAAATGTGCCTAGCACCGGTCTTAGCTACGCCAAAATTCACAAAAACCTTTATTGTGGAATGTGATGCCTCAGGAAATGGAATTGGTGTTGTTTTAATGCAGGAAGGAAGACCCATTGCTTTTGAAAGTAGTCCAATCAAAGGAAAGTATTTACAGAAACCTATTTATGAGAAGGAAATGTTAGCAATACTGCATGCACTAAAGAAATGGCGAACTTACCTAATGGGAGGACACTTCAAGGTAAAAACTGATCATGATAGTCTTAAACACTTTTTGGAACAAAGACTATCTTCAGAAGAGCAGCAAAAATGGGTCACAAAGATGTTGGGTTATGACTTTGAAATAATCTACAAAAATGAAAGCTTAATGTTGTTGCAGATGCACTCTCAAGAAAGAATGAAGAGGTGGAAGCATTGCTTTGTGCCATTTCTATTATCCAACCAGATTGGATAACCGAAGCAAGAGATGAAGGGAAGAAGGACAAAGATGTATGGACACTCATTCAAAAGTTGCAGCAAGATCCTAGTACATCTGATACATTTAGTTGGAAAAATGATTCCTTATGGTAGAAAGATCGCTTATATCTTTGTAAGAATTCCCAACTAAAACAAAAGATTCTTCTGGAATTGCACACTTCTCCTTTAGGAGGACACTAAGGATTTTTAAAAACTTACCACAGGGTGAAGAAAGAATTTTTTTGGGATGGCATTAAATCTGATATTCAAAAGTTTTTGGTGGAATTGTTGGGTTGCCAGCAGAATAAAGTTGAGACAATTAACACCCCGGGACTTCTACAACCTTTATCCATTCCAAGTCAATGTTGGGAGGATATTTCAATGGATTTTATCACAGGTTTACCTAAGTCCAAAGGAAAGAGTGTCATCATGGTGGTAGTTGATAGACTTACCAAGTATGCACACTTTTGTGCATTATCTCATCCATTTAAATCAAGTACAGTTGCTAGTACATTTATGGATAGAATTCAAAAGCTACATGGAAGCCCAAGAGTTATTGTGAGCGACATAGATCCCATTTTTACTGGAAAATTTTGGACGGAGTTATTTTCTTGTTTGGGTACTCAATTAGCTCATAGCTCATCTTATCATCCTCAATCTGATGGTCAAACTGAGATAGTAAATAAATTTTTGGAAGGATATCTTCGTTGTTTTGTATCTGATAAACAAACACAATGGGTCAAGTGTTTACCTCTCGCTGAATGGTGGTATAACACTTCCTTCCATACTGCAGCAAAAATGACCCCATTTATGGCACTTTATGGATATCATCCACCATCGATCACATCATCTTTAAGGGAAAATTCGAAGGTTCAAGCAGTGGAAGATCACATCGAGCATCAGCAAGAAGTCCTCCAACTCTTAAAGGATAACCTGAATTTGGCACAAAATCGAATGAAACAACAGGCAGATCAACATCGTAGCGAGAGAAGTTTTGATGTAGGAGATTAGGTATTTTTACGGCTACAACCATACAAACAAATGTCCCTCAAGCAAGCAAAGAAGGATAATAAATTATCGCCAAAGTACTATGGTCCTTACAAGGTGTTGCAAAAGATTGGTACTATGGCATACAAATTGGAGCTTCCTGCTTCTTCGCGAGTACATCCAGTTTTCCATGTTTCATGCTTAAAGAAGGTTATAGGTGAAAATATTCAGTTCAAACAATATTTCCAGAACTTGATGAGGAAGGAAAAATCATATTGGAACCGGAAGCGGTCACGGAAACAAGAACTCGACAACTACGGAATCGATCAATTTCAGAGTATCTCATCAAGTGGAAGAACTTACCCACTGAAGATTCTACATGGGAGGATGAAAATTTTATACAGAAGCACCCAGAGCTACTCAAGCATTGAGGACAACACTTTTGTGAAGGAGAGGGGCATGTTAGGTCCCTATATTACTAGTATAGCCCCTTATTGTTGTTAGTGTAACCCCCTTATTGTTATTATTGTACCCTTGTAACCCCCATTTTGTTATTGTTGTGCCCTTAAATTATTATTGTTAGGTCAGCTAGGATTACATTGTGGCCCACTAGGATTACATTATGGCCCCATGGAATCCTATATATAGAAAGGAGGTTTTGTAAATTGTAGCATCCAAGAATTGTTCATTCATGTAATGTATTGGAGGTTGCCCCCTCAAAGTGGCTTATTTCTAAGGCATTGATATCTCATTCCTTCTATTTTTGGAGCGAGTTTCACAACATAAATATTAAATAATAATTAAATAAATATTATTATAAATATTAAATAATAATTAAATAAATATTATTATAAATATTAAATAATAATTAAATTATATATCATCTATTCGAGAAATAAAAGTTTTATAAAATTTTAAAATGGCCACTAAAAATTATTTTATTTATAACTAATAATAAAATATTTTTTTAATTAATATTTTTTAATGTTAAATATCAATCGATTCCATCCCTGTGTTCCAGCTATGCTTTTAACAATGAGCATGGCATTGGATTTGAGATATATGAACCATTAAACTTTTGCATTTCCACCAGAAAATGAGGTTAACATATAACAACAACCATGTGAGAATTTATGGCTTTGGAGCAATATGGTGACAGTACTTCCACCAAAAAATGAGGTTAAAATATAACAACAACCATGTGAGACTTTATGGCTTTGGAGCAATATGGTAACAGTGCGATCGTAACTATTTGTGAATGTGTGGATGTTTTGTTTTTTTTCTTTAAAATAGAAAAAAAAAACTGTGGACATGTAGAGGCCACATCCCATTGAAGCCGAAGGCATCTATCAATTTGTGTTTTTTTGTGTGTTTTTGTCAATAAATTTGAGGATACCGTGTTTGGGATTCTGCATTTAAATGTAAAAATCATAATATGAAAAGGGTTTAAATAACATTGAAAATAACAGAGACTGCACAACAAGTATGTACACAGTGAATATAATATGAAAAAGGATTGAAATATAATAAAAATTTATAAAATTGGAACCTCTAAATTGTTCAAAGTTAAACCCAACTGCAAACTAGAAAAGAGGATGGAAGTTTGAATGCTGATGGGAATTCAAAGGACATGGGCAACAAAAATTCTCTCAGTTTTTGTTAACCACACAACCCTGCAATTCAATTTTTGTTAAAGGCCATAGCCATTGTCTGCAAGGAAATCCATGGCTCAATCCACTCCATCCCGCTTCATAAACTTCTGCAACCCTGCCATTAAAACTTCACCAGCCGCCGTTTGTTTTACCGCTCATTCGTTTTGTTTTGAATGCACCCACGTCAAGATTTGTGGAGCCCATGAATCCATGTTGTATAACCATCAACCAATGGTGAGCTTATCACAAATTTTGAAGCTGACATCACCAAGCAGAAAAATGGATGCGATAAGATGTTTAAATGTTTTGAAATAAATTTTTGAAATCCACCACATCATCCACCTCAAACCAATAGCAGCCCTCTCACAAGTTTTGATGTACAGTCATCCATTCCCAAATTGGATGTGATAAACTTTGAAAAAGGATTTTGTATTTATTTTTTAAAATCCGTGATGATTTTTTTTTATAAGGTTCTAAAGCTTAATTTTAATGCATTTGTTTTAATGCGGAAACATAAGTTTCGACACAGTTTTAGTTTTTTTTTTTTAAATTAGAGTTATATGTTATATAAGTTTTATAATATATATAACGACAAAAATATGTATGCTATGAATTTGTCTTATATATAAATTCCCGAAGGCAGAATACAGTATTGCAGTGACTGTGTATTAAAAAGAAGGACAGAGAGAGAATGTGATGTGTTTGCAGCAGCCAGTGAATTTGGTTGTAAATCTAGAACTGTAGTTCTAAGGAAGTATATTGATTTTTTTGGTAACAGTCCAAGCTTTTAATAGAAACAAATTTTTACTCCATCTCTCACTGTGCATACAATCTTTATTTAATTCTTTGTGTTTGTAGAGGGATTTTTTTTATTTCTCTATGTGTTAGGAATTAGCAGAAATTCCAACATGGTATCGGAGCTAGTCCAGGCTCTTTGCATTTTCCAAAGAAGCTGAAGGAAGAATGAGTTGTTGAAGTTTTCTCCAGGAGTGTGAAGGATCATCAAACCCAGTTATTTATCAAAACAAAGTTTTGAGTTTTTTTTAAAGAGTGCAGTCCAGAGAAGTCTTTTAAGAGACAAAGTTTACCTCTCCAAAAAAAAAACACAGTCAAGTTTTTTAAGCATAGTTCAGTAAGCTAGCTATGGAAGGAGCCAACAAAAGCACGAGTATGGGAAATAATCAACTCCCACAGTTCAATGGGAAGAACTATGACTATTGGGAAATCATAGTGAGAGCCCTGTTTTCCTCTCAAGATTTATGGGAGCTATTTCAATATGGTTTATAAGAACTAGCAGATGAACAAGCATATTGTTGGAGAGGTAAATCCCCTCTGCCGACAGAGGCGATCCCTACTAGCCCAGATCGGGTCTAGCAACAACCGAGTCATGCTAAGATGCAAGTTCCTAATTACAAAAGACCAAGATGGGACAAGAGGCCTACCTTAAGTCCTACACTGTCGTCGTTTGTGGAGAAGATGGCGTTTCCGTCCCTTGCTTTGGCAGATCACAATTCTCCCACCCAATGTGAAAGAACACCTGCATGTACAAGAAGAAACAACAAAGAAACAAGCGTAAAACCTAATACATGCAATTATGTATAAGTCAGAGAAGATACAACTCATAACATAAAACATGAACATCTGAGTGGAACCATAATCGAAGTCACTTATTATTAATCAGAACAAAGAAAGATACAACCTGAGCTCTGACGTTGGATCTTCCTTCGGCAGGTCGACAGAGGAGTACGTCTTGGTAAAGCTCGTTGGGAAAAGGACAAGTCTCTCTCTCTTCGGCTTTCTGACAATAATCTCCTTACAATTGATTCAGCTCTATTCAGGCTAGCTTGCAAAGGGAAAATGACAAGCTTATATAGATGGTGGAAGGGGAGTTGGGATCCCTACAATGGTGGGATTGGCCCTATCCTTAAGGAAGCTTCCATGATAGGTGGAAAACCACTTCCCTTACATGGAGATCTGGAGCCAAACCTCCCAACTCATTTTAGAGACTCGTTCAGGAGTTGGTTGGAATCAAACTTTCGCCATTTATTTTTAAAAAACACTCCTTATTAAGCCTGGCGCGGGTGATACACTGGGATAGAGCACCAGTTGGCACACCCTCTTTGGTGGATTTCCCCATTGGATATTTAGAAAAGGAAATCTTTTTCTTAGACACATCACCACTAGACAGGTGAAACAAATCGGTGTGTGAGTCAAGAACATGTATTCTCTCGAGGTAAAAGATGAATGAAAATCTTTGAGGAGCAAAGCAAAATTTAGAGACCTGGTGGTTGAGAGGAAGCATAAATTACCTCTCAATATGCAGCCTTAGAAGAATCCTCAGAAGGTAGTGGAGAAGCCACAATTGGAGAAGCAGAGAGAAGACCAAGTGGAGGCATCCACTCAAGTAAAAACCTCAAGTAGGGGAAATTTTGAGCCATGTGGGCAGAGGGAGCACATGCAACCATACCTCCAAGCAAGAGGTAGGACAATGTGAAGTCATAATCTCAAGAGAAGAAATTTGGGCAGGGTCCATTGAGATATTTTTTCTCATGGATCAATACTTGGCTACAAGGGGCCCATAGTATTGAGTAGCACAATAGATCAGTAGCGGTTGATGCAGTTAGATGTCAGAGTGATAGATTTCAGATACTAGAGCGCAAATCAAAGTTGGAAACAGTGCAGATGACACAGATGTAGAGTCAGCAACAGCTCAGAGTTTTTCAGTAGACAGTGCAATAGCTAGTAGCAGTCAGAGAATCTAGAGACAGATGCATCATACTGATTCAGTTAGGATGTTTTTTCAATTTCAGAAGTTCTAACAGTAAACAACACCAGAGAAGTGTTGTATGCAAAACATTCCAAAGGTACAGGATTGGGATAGAGTTGAATTCCTTTCTTTTTAAGAGGGAGTGTTGAAATTGGCAATAATAAATATTGAAAATGGCACCCAAGATGCTTCTAGTTTAATTTTTTGTTAATGAAATTAGAAGTAAATTGTAATTTCACATCACATGACAACTTGTAAGTGTTAACTGAGTCAATAAGAATTAGTTAGCTCAGTCAATTCAAGTTGAGGGTCAAATTGGAGGCATGTAGAGTTCTCCCTAAAGGGGGTCCAATTGCAGTTTATTTTGTGTTGTAATTAGTTAACTCAATTTATTTCAATTAAAATCAGTTTAACTAGTTTTACCTACTGGATGAGTTGTTGATAGGTCCAACAAATTATATTTGATTTAATTCACATGCGGTGATCAATCAGATAAGTCATAATTCGCTATAAATTGTTTTTACATGTCAGCTCTAAGGAAGGCCAACTTGATATTGGGGTTAAAGGGAAGATAACTATGAGTTGTATAATTAGAAATTTGTGCAGGTCATGCATGAGGACATCATGATCCCTTGGATGTATTGCATAATCTATCGATGGGAATTTTCTAATTAATAGGGGCTCAATTAGCCAAGGAATGTGTAAGAAAGGTTGGTCAGTTAGGTGCAAGGAAGTGGTTAAATATTGGACCAATCTTATGAGGATTAGAGTGAGACAATCAATAGAGTGCAGAGGTTTCTCAGGAAGAGGAATAATTTTGTATTGTTTCATGTTCTTTACTTTATGCAATATATAGATAACAGGGTTTTTAGTTGAGGCTTTCCTCAGATACATCTTTATGTTGTGCGATTGAAATTATTTCTCTTTCTTGTTCATGTGATTGTGCGACCGTAATTAGTTTCCACAATTTGTAGAATTGATTCAGATTTTTGTTTTAGTACATTACAAGATCAATTGAATCTATATAGATATTTCTAAAAATATAATAAACTTAGTATTAAGTAATTTGAAAGAATTATTTTAAATTGAAATTAAAAATAATAATTGGTTTCAACAATTTGTAGAATTGATTCGATTTTTTATTTTAGCACATTACAAGATCAATTAATCTATTTAGATATTTCTAAAAATATAATAAACCTAGTATTAAGCAATTTGAATAAATTTTTTTAAATTGAAATTAAAAAATAAGATGCATTTATAGCTTTAGACAACCTGTCATAAGAATTGAACCTTGCTTAATAGTAAAAATATTCTCACTTTCCACCATGGAATCAATCTCTTTGGACCATTTTCATAATAATTAGATATAAAAAAATACTTCTAATTATTTTATTATTTTTTAAATAAATATTATTAATTCAAAAATATAAAAGTGAATATTAAAATATTTTACATATAATCTGTATTAAAAAAAATTAGTATTAATATTTTATTAAATGTCATTAAAAAAAATTATAAATTAATATAAAAATATTTTTTATTATTAATTTTCTTAAATACTATTTATTAAAAAATTATATTTTTAAATATAATAACCCTTATTTTTAATTAAATTTATTTATTTTATAAAGCCAGAATAAAATCATTTCAATTATATATGAATACTTTTTTAGCCATATAAATTAAATGACACTAAACATTAATTATAATAAAGGTCAAAACACTTACTTCATTATACATACCAAATTGTTTATATATATATATATATATAAACACTTATTTCATTATACATATAATTGCTAATATATATATATATATATAATTGCTATTATTATTATTATTATTATTGATAAAAATAGTTAATACATAAATTAAAAATATAGATATTTGAAAAAATATATAGCTAGATTATTAACCATGAATATTTACTCTCACTTTACTATTTAATATGTAAATAGACTTTGTTACATTATTATTAATAATTATCATAACTTATCAATACCATATTTTAAAAACCATAACTTATTCAATAAAATACTTATTCATACCACTTTTTTAGATAATCAATTTATACTATCCCATTTCTCTATATTATTAAAAATATTAAGGAATTAAATTCCTTCTATTTTCTTAATATTATATTCCATCTCATTATTTAATGCTTTAAGACAAATAGAAAATATTCCATCTTATTATTTAATGCTTTTAAGACAGACAGAAAATATTCCATCTCATTATTTATTGCTTTAACACAAATAGAGAGACAATGAGGTTGAAATATATAAACCATGATACTATCGCGTTTGCACCAATCAGTTGGTTAGGTTAACCAGTTAGGTTTTATTGGTTTGATGCAGTAAGATAATAGTACGATCGCGATGATAAGAGGATGTTCAGTGGCCACCTCTCATGAAAGCAGAGAGCATCAATTAATTTTTTAAAAAGAATTTAAGAAGGACACCATGTTCGGTATAGGGCAATCTAATAAAAAAAGACTGTACAACGAACTTAAACAGAGTGTACATAATATGAAATAATTATTTAAGCAGTATCCACGGAAGTTTCTACTGAGCATTAGACATCATGGAGATGAGCATTAGACATCATGGAGATGATTGCAAATGTTGGTATTGTAACGTGTCTTCTGGCACTAACCCAGCGAACGAATGGGGTCCGCTGTCTACATATTTGAAGACGGATCCTCGCAATAAAGCTATCGGTCGGTTTACTAATGGAAAATTAGTAACAGATATATTATGTATGACTCAAAGGACAACTTAGTAGTCTGTAGAATAAAGGCATATGATAGCTACGTTGTAATGTTGGACTTGGAAAGGGATAGTAATATGATTTCTGGCATAGTTTGTCTTAAATCAAGAATACAACAATGACATTAGACAGCTAACGCAGTTCTAAATATTTCTGAAATGTGATTAAAGTTTGACTGATTATAATTGTTAATGCTGCTATCCTTAACCATTTCAACTGCGTACACCTGATCTGGCAGGTCTTCCTGATTTACTGTCCGCATATTTGGATCCCCAATTCCATGATACACAAATATTTGGGTTAAAGCAATTGTGTAACATTTTAAAGTTCAAGGACAATTTATAGTCAATGTTTACCCTTTCTTTATCTTTTTATTTTCAAATATAATAATATGCTCTAGGATTTTTACTTTTATTTATTTTTATTATAATTTTTTTTATACAGAAATATAATTGAAAAAATTATTATTATTTTATTAATTTGATAAATAAAAATTTTGAATTTTGAATCTCATAGTTTATATATTAAAGTATAACATGGCTATTACCAATTTAGCACATCTTGAACTTCATAATTTACCTATTAGTTTATAGCATGGATATCACAAATTGAGATGCTCATCATTGGCTATAATTAAAAAAATATTAATAAATTGATTTTGTATATATATATATATATATAAATGTTTCATGATATGTCATGGCTTTATGACTCATGTACGAGTAGGTGTTTCAAAAGAAAAATATTTTGACCTTTTTCATATAAAAGTTATGTTGAGTATTCATATTAACTATGGATTTATGAAGTGTCTAGAGGAATCTAATTTATCAAGATGTAAATCTTTTTTTGAGTGCAGAACTTGAGGAAAGGTTTTTTCCTTTAAGATATTTGATTCCTTTTGCACTAGAGATTTGATTTCCTCTTCACACTTAGTAGATTTGGAATTAAGACCAACCTAGATTCATCTAACTCTTTGTCTATCATGCAAACTTTTCCTCAAATTTTTAATCCAAAGCTAATAAATCTAATAATATTAATATTATAATACAAATACAAATATTATATTTAATAATAATATTAATATTAATATTAGATCTAGTGATTTTTTTTACATGACATAAATTTATAATAAAACTACATCGAAATAATATTTTCAAATAGTACAATTTTGATGTGGAAATATTTTTGTCTTTAAAGATTTTAATATATCCATAGGATATAGTTTTTCATTTTCAATATTCATTATTATAAAGATAGATTTGACAAGTATTTAATTAAAAGAAATATTAAAATATTTTGGAGTAGGATTTTTAATTTTAATTTTATTTTATTGGAGACGCGACATACTTAAACATCCCCTGGATTGTAGCCCAATGAATTTATATCAATTCCTAATAATATCATTTATGTTTTCCTTTAACATGTTTTATGATTTTTTTAATTTAATTGAATTTAAATATGAAGATCTTAATGTAATAGTTGTGAATACAATAATTATTTTAATCTATATGGTAAAATATATGTTAATTTATAATTAACAATCTCATTTTTTATTAGCATAGAAATAATAAGTTAAAAAACTATAATCCATCTCTTACTTCTTTAAGGATAGACTATATAAGGCCTCAGTGAAGGTTAATTATCATCATTGTCATCATATAAATATATATATGCAAATATTTGTATTTCTAATTATATGTTTATTAATTATATTTATTAAATTTTTATGTATTTTATTATTAGATGTTCTGAAATATCATGGTTATAAATATGAATCTTTATTATTTAAATTTCATTTCATTTGATATGCATATGATTTTTTTCTTAAAAACATGTTTTTAATTTTAATAATAAAAACAAAATTACAATATAACAAATTAAATTGATTTATATTCGATTTTATTATTATTATTTTAATATAATATCACTACAAAATCTCTTAAATATAAATTGTAAAAAATTTCTCTACTTAATCTAAAACATAATTAAAAAATAATTCTAATTCTAAAACACAATAAATACAATCTAAAGATTCTTTTACATCTTTTCAAGTACAAAAATTTCTATTGTAATTACATTAATCAAGATTGTATCCCACGTTACTTCTACACCAAGCAAAATCCCTTCCGTCCACTGAATACGCTGCATCATGGTGACTCCTTATTCTTAGACGTATTTACCTAATTAGACTCCACCATCTCTCTAATGTAGTGAAATTTCTCTATAATTTACTTTGTGTGTAGATAAGCTTCTCTATAATGTGCTTTGTGTGTAAATAAACTTGGATTATTTATCGAAACAGCCTCTAATTGTAAAAAGGAAACACATGCCTATGTTCAAATCCAATATCATTATATAACTATTGCAACCAAATGACTTCCCTCTAAACTTATGAAGCTACAATATACTCCACTTTTGTATGGGAATGGGGAAATCACTTGTTACCTTTTGCACTTCGAACTCATAAATATTTCAAATACAGTAAATATGTACACTTATAAGCAACAGTGGACTTTGTAGTTTACATATTAACTTTCCTGGTCAATATCATTAAACCCATCCATATGAGTCTTCTTGCTTCTATATGCTTGACAGAAAATAACAGTCATACCCTAAGATTATAGTTACGTAAAGATCATCTCAACAATTGGTCAATGATCTCTTCCTAAATAGGTGCAATGACGTTATCACCCTCTTGTTCGAAGTAAATACAATGCTCTAATTCAATTCTCACAACCCATTTCCTATAACGTATTTGTTATTGGTACACTAATTTAGCTACTACTTCAATCCATTTACTGATACCTTTAACAATAACACCAAGTATTTTCTCCCTATATTTCAAATCCTACATGTTATTGATTTCATGTTTTTATAATGAAAATTTATTCTTAATCTCATCATGAAGAATTGATGCTTTCTTGTATATTTTCTCCATCTCAAAATCATAAAAAAATACCAACAATAACAACAAACTTAACGAGGCTATATTAACCACATAAGAAAATTTGCTCTCATAATTTAACACCCTTTAAAATAAAATACCCCATTTCTACCAAAATAATATTTATACCACACCATAAAACCATCTACATTAGTCTTTCTTGAACACCCATTTGTATTCAATAACCTTCCTCCTTGAGGAAAATCCAATAAATGCAAATGCAATGTGTGGTTTTATTCCAAAAGCAAATCCTACAAATGCAATGTGTGATTTTAATCCGAAGGCATTCATTTCTTCCCCTGACTTTCGTTCATTAAGAAGTTTTTTCATCTTTAATATCCTCTTTAGCACTTCTAACTAAAATTAATATGCTCATTCTATACATGTCTATGATGTTTCTCTCACAAAGGCTCTTCCTAAAATTCTTCCCTTTATTGAGTTGAAAATATTCATGACACATATTTTCCCGATTTTCTTCAAGATAATTGTCAACACTTCTCGTTGTAATTTATTTATTTGACCGTTTAGTTTATTGTTCAACTTGATTTTTAAGTTCACTTTGGAAATATAAAATTATTACATATTATACTCTTTCTATGAGTACACATTATTCATATTGATCTTCACAAGATTCTTGTTCTTGAACATTAAATTCTAATTATGTAAGTAAATTTCTAATAGTTTGGAAATTTTGAAAATAAAATTTCTACTGATTTGGAAAAACAGTTTCATTACAATATTTTTTTAAATAAAAATAAAAATCACTTTAAATAAATTGACGTAATTATAAAAGTTACTAACTATAAAATGACTTAGTTCACTTTCAAATAAATTGACGTAACCATAAAAACCACTAACCATAAATTGACCTAATCATCCAAAATATAGTAGAAACATTTTGAGTACATGCACTTTGAAGAAAAAAATAAAAGCCTCTTTCAAATAAATTGACAATTGAAGTAGAGGACACTTCAATTATGTTAGTATATTTGATATAAATTAAATATATCTATGGTAATTGAATTTAAGCATAAAAAAATGGTCCAAAGTTTCTCTTTGCTACTAAAATCAAACTTTTAGGATCCAAACTCAGGCATACGTAGATTTTAAATTATCAAATACAACTTCTTAGCATATCTTTAAATCTTGGCAATATATAACCTTTCTAAATAAAAGAGGTCAGTTTTTTTTTTGAAGCACCATTTCATATTTTATGGTGCTTTGCATCATATACAATTTTTTTATAATAATAATAATAAATGTTTTTTTTTGCACTATTTTTTATTTTATGGTGCTTTGCACCATACACAATTTATTATTACTATTATTATTATGATTTTAATATTTTTAATTTTTGCAAAATTGGTTTTGGTGTTTTGCATCATAATAGGGTATCCCCACATTATTACCATTTTTATATCACTACTTGAAAAATGAAGATTACTCAAATCCTTTACAAATAATAATGCTAATGTGAAGCTAAATAAACCTCCCTTTGATAATAAAGAAACATTTTAGTAAAAAAAATTCTCAAAAGTGACCATTTAACCCAACCCCAACCCTGATTTATAAAAGAACACGTTGAACAAAAGGGTTATAGCGATAATGTTATGATTTAAATAATGAGATTCCAGTCCATTGCAGTCGATTATAGTTGAGCCCTGGGCAAGCCAACAATTCATTGCGGAGACCCAGAGACCCACTCTTTTTTAGTTGTATACTTCTAGATTTTCCACATAAAATGTATGCGAAATAATAACTTGTAATTCGGCAAATTATTGCCACATTTTATATTAGTTTCAATGGAGTAACGAATACAATTACCTGAAGTATCCGCGTTTTCCTCAGTTTGCATTGATTCTGATTTATCACCTTTGTACATATCTGAATAGTAGTTAATCTAGTTGGTTGGAGTAATACTGGAGTTAAGATTAAGTAATACGTGTTATAGCATTGTGGAGTTTCACATAAGGAATGAAAACACAGGGTTGTCTAGGGAGCTTTAAGTATTTAGAATTGAAAATATCGTAGAAATTTTTGAAAATTCATGTTAAAGTTGAAGTTTCAGAATTTTGAGCGTTCAGAAGTTTTTGATAAAAAATAAACAATTTAAATATTGTAAATTTATAAATTATATTTAATCTTTTAATATATAAAATTATATTATATTATTATAAGCATATTTTTATTAATATAAAATTATATTATGTGTGTAATATGTATATAAAATTATATATATATATAGATATAGATATTTCATTTATTGTCAATTAGGTTTTATCAATGTATAAAATAAAAATGAAAATGAGATTTTGTATTTTAATTTCTATTGTTATTATTCTTTTTCTTTTTCTTTTTCTTTTTCACTTTCAATATATAACTTTGTGAACATTTTCTAATATCTTGGTATCGATTTCGTTAACAAGAGATTTCTTATTTTGATTTCACTATCTTCTCTAAACATGTCAATATAACTTTTAGATTTGTTCTTCGTGCTTTACCAAACTTTACTAATGCTATAAGACATTAGGCTTTCACCAATTTCTCAAAAAAAAATTACTTGGTTCTATGCTTCTTAAACTTATGGGTTGAATTCCGTCTAATTTTCATCTATTTAATTCTAATTAGTCGCCCACATGGTGATCTTGAATTCAAATTCTATCTAAATCATTTAAACATATGAGAATTTTCTTTAATGTCATTTCATTGAGTTCAATTAAATTAAATTTTATTTTTAAGAATATCATTTAGAAATCAAAGTTTTATGGTACTTAATTTTTTTTCCAAATTTAAAAGATTAACTCTTTGTGAATAAAACAATAATGTATTTTTGATCAAGTAAACCAAGTATAGACTTTTAAGGAAGAATCAAAGATGAAATGGAAAGAGAGAAGTTAAGGAAGAAGATTACTTAGGAGATCTATTGAGAGATTATTATGGAAATAGTTATTCATATGGTTCAAGTAATTATTTAATTATGATAGTGTTATTAGAGTGATGCACAACCAAATTTCAAGATTAAAATTGGTAATTAACCTATACAAATTCTTACAGAATTAT
This sequence comes from Pinus albicaulis, assembly GCA_034641835.2. NCBI lineage: Eukaryota > Viridiplantae > Streptophyta > Pinopsida > Pinales > Pinaceae > Pinus > Pinus albicaulis. Next base: position 18,494 of record JAXQQM020071510.1, read on the forward strand.
GTATGTGAGGAAATTGGCTTCCTCAATGCCATGAAATCTTGTATATTGTAATTTATTTCCTTCAGTAAGCTTACTGAAAGAAATCTCCTTTTTACAAAACTTAACTAGATTTTTTGAAATATTTGTCTGTGAAATCAGACATTTTGTTTAATGTCATGGACATAGTGTCCCAATTGAAATACAAAGGGATACCAATAACTATCCCATTTTTTATGAAAAATATTGTCTTATTCATTAATCCAAACATCACATTCAAATGCACTAATAAAAATTTAACTGATATGAATATTGTTATAAGATATGTGTCATCTTTTGATGAATAATGAATTTTAAAAAATCACAATAATTATGATATGATATAACAAATTAATCCAAACATCACATTAAAATGCATTAATAAAAATTTAATTAATATGAATATTTTTATAAGATGTGTCGACTTTTGATGAATAATGAATTGAAAAAAATCACAATAATTGCACTGTCGCACATCGATGTTTCTAAAAAATATAAAATGAACATCAGTGCGTGTCAGTTACTGTACACCGATGTGTTTGTATGATAGAGAGCACCAGTGCATTTCTACGACTTATGGGCACCACACAAATACCAATACCAATTATAAATCTTGGTGTGTTTGTGTGATATTGTGCACCGGTGCGTTTATGTGAGACTACGCACCAGTGCGTTTGTACGACCTATGGGCACCGCACAAATACTAATACGAATTAGAACAATCGATGTGTTTGTCTGATATTGCACACCATTGCGTTTCTATAAGACTATGTACCAGTGCGTTGATACGACCTATGGGCACCACACAAATACCAATACCAATAGAACGACCTCATGCGCTATATCACCAATAGTTCACCCGGTGCGGTTTTAGACCTTTATGGCCTAGTGCATGCACCTTCGACCGCCCCAGGCCACCGTCTAGATGACACGCAACTGTGCGTTGACACCTTGGTAGCCCACTGATGAAAAAAACATCCGTAATAACCTCCGACCACCTATTGTTTTTAGTTGTGTTGAAATTCCGTTAAAATCTCCACCAAAACCTCTGTAACCGTAAACAGATGTTGTATCAAATGTGTTTTTCACAATTTTGGCAAATTTTATAACACTAAAACTCTCCTTTATAACCTCCTATAGAGGGTCTTTTCCTTGTAGTGGAAACAAATCCAATTTATCATGACCATAGGGCCAAATGACGCAAGTGTCATCAAAAAACCTCCTCTATATTTTAGGGAGAAATTGAGAAGAGGCTAAGGCCTTACTCTCAAAATATTCAATGAATAAGTTAGCAACTATAGGGAAAATAGGGGAACCCATCGCCACCCCGCAAGTGTGCTCGTAGAAATCACCTTGGGAACTGAAGAAAGTAGAGGTGAGGGAGAGGCCAACTAATTTGGTAGTGTCACTGTCAGTGATACTATTTATGACATTAATGGCCTCTTGAATGGGGATTTTGGTATAAAATGATACAACATCAAATCTCACTAACAGATCCCCGTGGTCAAGCCATTAAAGGTGGAAGCAAAGTCCTTAACAAAGGAATTAGTGCAACCAACAAGAGCTTTGAGCTTTTGAGCTAAGAATTTTGCAAGAAGGTAAGAAATCCCACCTATTGTGTTAATAATAGGTCTCAATGGGGTGCCAACCTTATGAACCTTTGGAAGGCCATAAATTATGGGGGTGAGGGGATTTCTTTCTGTAAGATTTTTGCAAAAAGGTTTAAAGGAATTAATGGATTTAATGGTGTTCATAACTTCTTTGGAAACTCTTTTAATTGGATTCTTATTGAGCTTGATGTAACTACTACTATTATGAAGATTGTCAATGATTTTGTTAATATAGTAAAATTTATCTAAAATGACAATTGCCCCACCTTTGTCAATATCGAGGTTATCTCTCAAGGCTTTAAGGGCAAGGAATTCACTTTTGCTAAGGATTCTTTTGGGAGGCTTAGCCTTCCTAAGAACGATAGAAAATTCTTGCCTAATACATTCTTTAATATTATCAGGAAGGTCTCTAATGCCATATTCAATGTTACAAATGATATAATCAATGGGAATCTTCTTAGGGGCCAGGGGAAAATTAAACCCTTTATCAAGAAGGCTAAAAACATATGCCATTTTGATATATTCACCTTTACATGGTACACACATGAGAAAATTTTGTATATTTTGTCTGTATTAATTTGGAATCATGATTTTAAATCTTAAAAATAGTTGTTTTCATTAAAAAATAATTATTTTATATATATTTTTTAAGGTTTGTTCAATGAGATCTAAGAAGTTCAATTTGAAAACAGTTGCTATAAATACTTCAACCTCAAACTTAGCACACACACACACACACACATATATATATAATAAATTCAACATTGAAATATTTTGTTTCTTATTCCTATTTTTGAAGTACACATTTTAATTATATTAAACTTTAAAAAGGTACCTCCATGTTTTAAAAAAAAAAAAAATAGCTATTATAATTTTATTTTATTTTGTTTAATAAGTTGTATGAGTATGGATATGATTGACTCAAGGAAATATAAGCCATCAAAATCGCCATACCTGGCCTCCGCCACACTAGCCCTTAACATGGATAGATTTTTGCAAATAAATTTCAAACTAGTGACCTTCACGTTGAGAGTACCTTAACAATACACCTCATCACATTCTCATTTACCCTCCTCGTGTTAAGTTTTGTTTTATTACACTATGAATACTTCCCCTCATATTTCTAAGCCCCCCTCTAGTAAAGGCAGACCAAGTAAAATTACATTAGATAGTCTCTATGAGTACATTGAGTCTTTAGAAAGACGAAGAGAAGAAAGAGAAAATAATTTTAAACTAGAACTAACGAAAATGCTTGATAAAATAAAATAAAATACTAACAACCACAAATCATTAGAAAATCAAATAACCACACTCGAAATTGAACTCCAAGAAATGAAAGGTAAAATTCAAGAAATAGAACATAGTAAACAAACAATGGTCGAAGAAAATGACACCTTGAAAAGCTAGATTTAAATCTAAAAGAACAACTGCATAATAACTCAACTCCAAATAACACATAAAATAACTTAGATATTAAACCCATCAAAGAGGAAATTAATAAATTAATTGTTCTCAACCATGAGCACCACAAACGAGCCTTAAATGTTATAGTTGCGGGTATATAAGAACAAAACAATGAAAACACATTAGAAATGGTTAAAGAACTATTAAAAACAAAATCTCAAATTGAAACAACCTATCTCACGGAAGAAATAAGGGTCAGAAATATGCTTGAGCATAAACACAGACTCATCCGTGTCAAGGTCAATTTTCATGAACATAAACTGGATATACTCAGGAAATCCACAAGCCTAAAAGGAACAATAATACTTATAAATTAAGATCTCATTCCAAAATACCAAGCTGAACTTAGGAAAGAAGTCCAAAAGGTCAAGGATGCAAGAAAGGTCGGGAAATGTGCAATCATTAGGAATAAGAAAGCTATTATTAGAGATAGAGTCTCAAGCACAAGTGATAAATAGGGATTTTCATAACTTTGAATCCTCTTTTGGAACTGTCATGGATTTCCATGGTGTAAATTTCCTATGTTAAGTTGAATGCCGAATGATATTGACCTTATTCTCTTAGATGAAAAATGGGAGCATGATAAATCTAGGGTCCCTCACCTCGACGATTTCACTCTTTAGTCTGGTTGGAATAAGAAATCCTCTCAGAGGGGTTTTGGTGGTATAATCTGCTATATAAGGAACATTTTTTCCTCTCACATCTGACTTCATAAAATCGACCCCTTCAATCAATACATTTGGATCGAAATCTCTGATTCTACCAGCAATAGGATCTTTCTTGAAATCTGTTATTTCACTCCTATCAACTCTACATCCTATAAGAAGAACAACATGGATAAGAATTGTGATTTCAATTCTTTAGAAAAAGAATGTTCAACCTGAGAAAGGATGGTAATATCCTTTTACTAGGATACTTTAATGCTAGATATGTTACTAACCAAGCCATTACATTAAGCAACAACTCTAACTTTGACCCCTTGTGGCTTGATGAATATAGTAACTTAGCTAATAAATTCAAGAGAAAATTTGAAGACATTATCGAGAACTTATTCGGCACTGAGCTCCTCAAACTTTGCAGTTCCCAGGACCTAATTATTTGTAATTTTATTAACAAGTGGCCCCTCTTTGGTCAGATGACATGTTTCCATGCGTTGGGTAGTAGTGTCGTGGATTATGCAATTTCTGACATCCTCGTTCTCAACAATATTACAAAATTTGAGCTTCTTAATGGTTTCGAGCCTGACTCTGACCACAGACCTCTATCTTTATCCCTCAATATTTCTATGCATACCACCCAAATGCAGGAGACCAATGAAAGAAAAAGACACATTTGCATCGATAGAAGTAAACCAACCTCTTCTTAAGGGATTTAGAGAGGGATTTAGGCCCCATGAATTATAATAATAACATTGATCTAATTTATTACTATTTCACTACTATCCTTTCCAACACCATTAGTAAATTTTAATGATATTTCATTTAAGCAGTCTAATAGAACTTCCAATCCATCGTATGACAAAGATTGCAAAATTTCCACGAAATCGATCAAAAAAACTACTAATGAAATCATTAAGCTGCCTAATATCAATATATACAAAAATATCATTAAGAGGAATAAAATATCACTATTTATAAAAGACATGATTATCTTCTCCACCGTTCTAAAGTCACACCAAAAAAATTTTGGCGAAATTTTCTTTTCCATAAAACCAAAGATAACCATTTTATCCCCTTAGAAAAATAGGACAACTACCTTAAGAAGTTGTATGACTCTCCGGACACTATGGGAACCACCTTAATCAGTATGATTAAGGAGGATATATTATCTCCTGGGGACATTAAGTCTGGTATTAATAAGTTCGCTAATGGGAAAGCTAAAGATATTGAGGGATACCAAGATGAGATCCTTAAAATGGGAAGATATATACTCATTCCTTATCTCCACAAGCTTCTCAATTTGGATGTAGTGCATGCCTTCCCTCGACTTTGGACACAAAGCCTTATTGTACCTATATTTTAAAATGGGGATAAGAGTGTTCCATCTAACTACAAGAACATTATGGTTAGCCATATCCTAGCCAAGATTTATGGGCTCATTTTAGAGAAGAAGCTTAGCCTTTGGCTTGAAAGATAGGGAAAAAGAGTTAAAGGGAAATTTGTTTTTAAGAGACATCACTCGACTATTGACCATCTGATCATTCTTAGAATCATTGCGGAGGAATGCCACAATAGTAAAGTCGATCTCTTTTATTGCTTTGTGTACTTTAGAAAATCTTTTGATATTGTTCCTTGAGATAAAATTTGGGAGAGATTTAAAGAGATCGAGATCCCTCCTGAGCTGAGGATTGTTGTGATCTATCTCTGTGAGATCATCAACAAGCGGTGGTCTAAAGACATTAAATGAAATATTGGAGTAAATAAAGGGTGTCCCCTATCCCCTACCCTTTTTGGCATATACATCGATAAGCTAGAGGAGTTTCTAGAATCTGCAGTGTGCAAGGGCACCGAGCTTGTTGGTTTTCTCATTAGTCTTCTCCTCTATGCCGATGATATTTTTCTTCTTGCAAAAATCCATGATGGCAAGAAAAACTCCATATTCTTCATGAATATTGCTCCAAGATGGGTATGACAGTTAATACCGACAAGACTAAAGTCATGATCATTAAATCCAATAATATCACCCATGGTAGTTTCATGTATAATAACCAGTACTTAAAGCAGGTTTCTTCTTATAAGTATTTGGGCATTGAATTCCCTCATAATCTCAACTGGAATTAAAACATCGAGAAAAGGATTATTGGGGGTTGGAAATATTATTATGAGCTTGAAAAAAATTGTAAGTCAGTCGATCTTTACATTTTGAGTAAAATGAGGTTCCTCTTTGAGACCCTTGTCACCCCTGTTGTCTTATACGAATGTGAAGTTTTGGGTTTCAATATATCCAAAGAGTCATGGAGGAAGATTGAGATGATTCAAAATAAATTCATAACCTACAACCTTAAGATCAAGGGAAATACTCCCTATCATATCCTCTTGATCGAATCTGATTTGCCCCCCATTGAAAGTATGGCTATGTTTAGATATTTGATGTATAAGAAGAAGCTTGACAACATGGAATAAAAAAGGCTCCCTAAAATTACTTCTAATTGTAGTAAAAACCCTCGCGTTCGCCTCAAACACGGGTGGCATAAGGATGCCTAGTCCTAGCTCAACCATTGGGGAATTAAGGAGGAGCTCAGTATGGGAAGAAAATATAACATCAAAAATACTATTACCTCCAAGTTTAAGGACAAGTTGTGGGAGGATAAGGGGATGGAGGGTAAAAGGAAGCTAAGATACTATAAGGAAGTGATCAACCCCACCCTTGATAATCAGAATTATATCTATGTGTTGTCCAACAATAAGAAAAAAATGAACATCGCTAAGATAAGAACTAATTCCCATGATCTTTGGAGTGAGACCGGGCGGTGGTCTATTCCCAAAACCCCTTGGAACGATAGAATCTGTCATATTTGTGATTATAAGCAGGTGGAAGATGAAAATCACTTCTTTTTAGACTGTACAACTCTTACTCGCATTCAATCTCAATTCCCTACCATATGCCACACTTCCAATCTTCTTGAAATATTAAGACAACCACCTATAGCGATCTAGGAGCACTTATTTCCATTCTCTTTGACCATAGAAGCAAGATTTTGAAGAATCAAACTTAGATTCTTTCTCCTCTCTTAAGGTCCAATAGACTGCATTGGTCTTAACAGGTGGTAACCATCATCATCATATAATTAAAAAAAAAAATTGTTTATAAATATTAAATAATAATTAAATTATATATCATCTATTTGAGAATTAAAAGTTTTATAAAAATTTAAAATGGCCACTAAAAATTATTTTATTTATAACTAATAATATATATTTTTTTAATTAATATTTTTTAATGTTAATTATCAAACGATTCCATCCCTGTGTTCCAGCTATGCTTTTAACAATGAGCATGGCATTGGATTTGAGATATATGAACCATTAAACATTTGCATTTCCACCAGAAAATGAGGTTAACATATAAAAACAACCATGTGAGAATTTATGGCTTTGGAGAAATATGGTGACAGTACTTCCACCAGAAAATGAGGTTAACATATAACAACAACCATGTGAGACTTTATGGCTTTGGAGCAATATGGTCATAGTATGATCATAACTATTTGTGAATGTGTAGATGTTTTGTTTTTTTCTTGAAAAATGAAAAAATATATTTCTGGACGTGTAGAGGCCACATCCCATTGAAGCCGAAGGCATCTATCAATTTGTGTTTTTTTGTGTGTTTTTGTCAATAAATTTGAGGATACCGTGTTTGGGATTCTACATTTACATGTAAAAATCATAATATGAAAAGGTTTTAAATAACATTGAAAATAACAGAGACTGCGCAACAAGTATGTACACACTGAATATAATATGAAAAAGGATTGAAATATAATAAAAATTTGTAAAATTGGAACCTCTAAATTGTTGAAAGTTAAACCCAACTGCAAACTGGCAAAGAGGACGAAAGTTTGAATGCTGATGGGAATTCAAAGGACAAGAGGCAGCATCAATTCTCTCAGTTTTTGTTAAGCATGCAACCCTGCAATTCAATTTTTGTTAAAGGCCGTAACCATTTTCTGCAAGGAAATCCATGGCTTAATCTACTCCATCCCACTTCATAAAATTATGCAACCCTGCCATTAAAACTTCACCAACTGCCATTTTTTTTACCACGCATTCATTTTGTTTTGAATGTACCCATGTCAAGTGTTGTGGAGCCGACGACACCACGATGTATAATCGTCAACCAATGGCAAGCTTATCGCAAATTTTTAAGCCAACATCACCAAGAAGAAAAATGGATGTGATAAGATGTTTAAACATTTTGAAATCATTTTTTGAAATCCACCACATCATCTGCCTCAACCCAATAGCAACTCTCTCGCAAGTTTTGATGTACAGTCATCCATTCCCAAATTCGATGCGATAAACTATGAAAAATGATTTTGTATTTATTTTTTAAAATCCGTGATGAATTTTTTTATAAGGTTCTAAACCTTGAGTTTAATGCATTTGTTTTAATGCGGCAACATAAGTTTTGACATAGTTTTAGGGTTTTTTTTTAACTTAGAGTTATATGCTATAGAAGTTTTATAATATATATTATAAACATATATATGTTTTTAATATATATAAAGACAACAATGTGTATGCTGTGAATATTTTTTTTATATAAATGCCCGAAGGCAGAATAGAGTATTGCAGTGACTGTGTATTAAAAAAAAGGACAGAGAGAGAATGCGCTCTATTTGCAGCAACCAGTGAATTTTGTTGTAAATCCATAACTATAGTTCTGAGGAAGTATAATTTTTTTATTTTATTTTTTTTTATTTTTTTTTTTGTAACAGTCCAAGATTTTAATAGAAATAGAGTTTTACTCCATCTCTCACTGTGCATACAATTTTTATTTAATTCTCTGTGTTTGTAGAGGGATTTTTTTATTCCTTTGTGTGTTAGGAATTAGCAGAAATTCCAACATGGTATCAGAGCTAGTCCAGGCTCTTTACATTCTCCAAAGAAGCTGAAGGAAGAAGGAGTTGTTGAAGTTTTCTCCAGCAGTGTGAACGATCAGCAAACCCAAGTATTTATCAAAATAGAGTTTTGAGTTTTTTTTAAAGAGTGCAGTCCATAGAAGTCTTTTAAGAGATAGAGTTTATCTCTCCAAGTGTAAGAAAGTCCATTTAAAAAAAAAAACACACACACAGTGAAGTTTTTTAAGCATGGTTCAGTAAGTTAGCTATGGCAGGAGCCAATACAAGCACGAGTATGGGAAATACTCAACTCCCATAGTTCAGTGGGAAGAAATATGAATATTGGGCAATCACAATGAGAGTCCTGTTTTCCTCTCAAGATTTATGGGAGCTATCTGAATATGGTTTAGAAGAACCAGCAGATGAACAAGCATATAATTCCTTAACACAGGCAGAGAAGGATTTTTTGAAGAGTAATAGGAAGAAGGACTCAAAATAACTCTTCTATCTCTATCAGGCAATGCATGAAAATATATTTCCAATAATTGTAGAAGCAAAGAGGTCCAAAGATGCATGGGATACCCTCCAGACAGCTTACCAAGGTATGGAGAAGGTAAAGACAACAAAGCTTCAATTAATGAGAAGGGATTTTGAAGTCATTTGCATGAAAGATTCTAGTACAATAGACTCATTCTTCACATTTTTGATTGGGTTTGTCACGTAAATGAGATCTCATGGAGAGGCAGTAGAAGAGAGAAGAATAGTGGAGAAATTTTTAAGGAGCTTACCCTCAAGATTTGATGTGATAGTAACAACCATTGAAGAGACAAAGGATCTCTCAAATTTGACTCTTGATGAGCTTCATGTATCATTGATGACACATGAAAAAATATTGGGTAGAACAACAAACTCATCTTTGGAGTATGCCTTCAAGACCCAGATGTCCTTTGGAAGAGGAAGAGGTCAAGGCAGAGGAAACTACAGAGGAAAAGGAAGAGGAAAAAGCCAAAAAAGAGGAAGAAACAGCCCTACAAATACTAGTGGAAGGGGTAGCAACCAAATTCAGAATCAAAACCAAGGCAGCAGCCAACAAGGTGGAAAAAATCAAGCACATGGACAAAGGTATGATAAATCCCAAGTCCAATGTCATTACTATAAGAAGTATGGGCATTATGCCAATGAATGTAGGAATAAACAGAGTGACATGGGTAGTAGACCCAGTGCTTACTTTACAAAAGATAATCTCAGTCAAGAAAATTTGTTTTTAGCATGTAATATGGCTGAAGAAAAGAATGAAGATATATGGTTTCTAAATTCAGGATGTAGCAACCATATGACTGGAAACATTTCTATGTTTTCCATGTTAGATGAACATGTGAATTCTCAAGTAATGTTGGGGACAGACAGTAAGGTCTCTATCATGGGAAAAGGCAGAGTGAGTGTTTTGACAAAGAAAGGAGAAATGAAATCCATATCAGATGTTTACTATGTGCCTGGTATAAAGTGTAACCTTTTGAGCACTGGACAGCTCATTCAGAAATGCTACAATGTTTTCTTTGAAGATGATGTATGCACCATCATGGATAGACCACCAAGCAAGAAATTCATTGGACAAGTGAAGATGACAAGAAACATAATTTTTCCTCTCAAGATGAGAGCAGATTTGAAAAAAGGAGTTGCAATGGTAGCAGTGACACAAGAGACATTCCAAAGAGAAGGAAAATATGAAAATTGGTTATGGCACTTGAGATTTGGACATCTCAACTTTGGAGTTCTGAATTTTTTGCATAGAAAAGGTATGGTAAAGGGATTACTATTGATTGAAAAACTGGATAGCCTATGTGAAAGTTGCATCTTGCGCAAACAACACAGAGAAAGCTTTCCATCAAGAAAGAGCATAAGGGCAAAGGCACCCTTAGAAACAGTCCATTATGATTTGTGTGGACCAATGCAAACACCATCATTAGCAGACAACCATTATATGCTAACCATTATTGATGATTACACAAGAAAAGCATGGGTTTATTTCTTGAAGTTGAAGAGTGAAGTGTTGGAGAAGTTTTGCCACTTTAAAGCTCTTGTTGAAAACCAAAGTGGGCAGCATATTAAATTCTTAAGAACAGACAGAGGAGGAGAATATATCTCCAAAGAATTTCTGCGTTTTTGCAGAGAAAATGGGATACACAAGAAATTTATAGCAAGGTATACACCACAGCAAAATGGAGTTGTTGAAAGGAAAAATAGAACCATCATGGATATGGTAAGAAGTATGCTAAAGGCAAAACATTTGCCAAATGAATATTGGGTTGAAGTTGTACATTTTGCAGCATATGTGTTGAATAGATGCCCAACAAAGAGTGTAATGAACAAAGTTCCAGAAGAAGCATGGAGTGGCATAAAAACATTTGTCACCCACATGAGAGTTTTTGGTTGTGTGGCTTGTGGACACATTCTAGATTAGCTAAGGAAGAATTTGGACAGTAAGGGGGAGAAGTGCATATTTGTTGGATACAGTGAAGAATCCAAAGCATATAGACTGTATAACCTATCTACCAAGAAATTTATGATAAGAAGAGATGTACAATTTATTGAGGAAGAAGCTTGGGATGGAAGGATTGAGAAAACATTGAATGTAAAAAGTTGTTTGTCTCATGATGATGACGAGGAAGAAATGGCTAAAATACATCCCTCATTAGTAGCACCACCTCCACCAACTCAAGGACAGCAAGGGACACCACAAGAATGTATGAGAACACCCTTGAGAAGTGATGACAGTGATTCTCCAAGCACATCACAAGGAGCATATTTGAGTGCTTCTACAAGCACAGGTTTAGCAAGTGAAAGAGGAACCAGATTCAGAAGTCTGAATGAGATTTATGAGCAAGAGGGAGAAAATGAAGGTATGAACTCTTTATTTTAATTATATTGACATGTAGAGGATCCTATTCATTTTGAAGAAGTTGTAAAAGAAAAGAAAAGGATAGATGCTATGGATGAAGAAATAAAAGCCATAGAGAAAAATAAGACATGGGAATTAGTTGATCTCCCAAAAGGAAAGGAAGTGATTGGAGTGAAATGGGTTTATAAAACCAAAATCAATGCTGAAGGTAAGATTGAAAGGCACAAGGCCATACTTGTTGTCAAAGGCTACAAGCACAAACAAGGAAGAGACTATGAGGAAACTTTTTCACCAGTTGCAAGAATGGAAACTGTAAGAGTAGTGTTGTCCATAACAACACAACATAAGTGGAAATTTTACCAAATGGATGTGAAATCAGCATTCCTAAATGGAGTATTGATGGAAGAGGTATATGTTGAACAACCTCTGGGATATGAAAAAGAAGGCCAAGAGCACAAGGTATGCAGATTGAAGAATGCTCTGTGTGGGATGAAATAAGCACCAAGAGCATGGTACAGTAGGATAGATGCCTATCTAGTGGAGAATGGGTATGAGAAATGTGAAGGAGAACCCACATTATACATCAAGGATAAATATGGTAATATGTTTATTGTTGTTTTGTATGTTGATGATGTTATATTCACAGGTAATGATGCTTACCTCATTGAGAATTTTAAAACAGTCATGAAGGATGAATTTTAAATGACTGATATGGGATTGCTGAGATACTTCTTAGGAATAGAAGTAGAGAAAAATGAAAATAAAAATTTTATTTCTCAATAAAAGTATGTTAAATAAGTTTTGGAAATATTTAACATGCAGGATTGCAAGGCAGATTTTACTTCTACAGTGATGGGATTGAAGTTAAGCAAAGAGGACAACAACAAGGATTGTGATCCAAGTTTGTATAAGAGCATATTTGGCAGCCTCATGTATTTGACCCCAACTAGGCCAGATATTATGCATGCTGTGAGTTTAATTTCCAGATTTATAGAAAGGCCAAAGGAGGCACATTGGCAAGCAGCAAAAATAATTATGATGTATGTGAAAGGATCAAAGAGGTATGGAATTTTACACACCACTTCAGAAAATTTTGAATTGATTGGATATACTGACAGTGATTGGGCTGGAAGTATAGATTACAGGAAAAGCAGCTCTGGATATGTTTTTCATATGGGATCAGGAGCCATTTCATGGGCTTCTAAGAAACAACCAATTGTGGCTTTTTCAACAACAGAGGCAGAGTATGTGGCAGCTACAACAACAGCATGTCAAGAAGTTTGGATGAGGAGAATGTTAAGTATTTTGTGTCATGAACAGGGAAAAGGCAGAACAGTGTATTGTAATAATAGCTTAGTTATATATTTATCCAAGAATTCAGTGTTTCATAAGATAAAAAAACACATTGATGCCAAGTATCACTACATTAGAGAGTTAGTGAGAAATGGAATTGCAAACAGAAGAGTAGTTTGCTGATATATTGACAAAACCATTAAGGCAGAAGATTTTTAATTATTTCAGTAAATGTCTGGGTATGCAAGAGAACAACAGTTGTGTTTAAGGGGGAGTGTTGAAAGTTAAACCCATCTTCAAATGGGCAAAGAGGAAAAAAGTTTGAATGTTGATGGGAATTCAAAGGATAGGAGGCAGCAACAATTCTCTCATTTTTTGTTAAGCACGCAACCCTGCCATTCAATTTTTGTTAAAGTTCGTAGCCATTGTATGCAAGGAAATCCACGGCTCAATCCATGCCATCCCGCTTCATAAACTTCTGCAACCCTGCCATTAAAACTTCACCAACTGCCATTTATTTTATGATGCATTCGTTTTGTTTTGAATGCACCCACGTCAAGTGTTTTGGATCCCATGACTCCACAATGTATAACCGTCAACCAATGGCGACCTTATCAAAAATTCTGAAGTCGACATCACCAAGCAGAAAAATGGATGCGATAAGATGTTTTAACATTTTGAAATCATTTTTTGAAATCTGCCTCCAACCAATAGCAGCCCTCTCGCAATTTTTTATGTACATTCATCCATTCCCAAATTGGATGCGATAAACTATGAAAAAGGATTTTGTATTTATATTTTAAAATCCGCGATGAATTTTTTTTGTAAGGTTATAAACCTTAAGTTTAATGCATTTGTTTTAATGTGGCAACATAAGTTTCGACATAGTTTTAGTTTTTTTTTTACTTAGATTTATATGTTATATAAGTTTTATAATATATATAAAGATAGCAATGTGTATGCTGTGAATTTTTTTTTATATATAAATGTCCGAATGCAGAATACATTATTGCAGTGACTGTGTATTAAAAAAAAGGACAGGCAGAGAATGCGTTGTGTTTGCAGTAGCCAGTGAATTTTGTTGTAAATCCAGAGTTGTAGTTATGAGGAAGTATAATTTTTTTTGTAACATTCCAAGATTTTAATAGAAACAAATTTTTACTCCATCTCTCACTGTGCATACAATTTTTATTTAATTCTCTGTGTTTGTAGAGGGATTTTTTTTATTCCTCTGTGTGTTAGGAATTAGCAAAAATTCCAACATAAATTGACTAAACTTCCACACTTAATAAACAAAACCTGCCACAATGGACTCTCAGACAAGCTATGAAATTTAACATGTTCATATAAACCATTTCAATGTGCTCTATGTGGACAGACTATGCATCACCACTTGGTCCCAAATCCATGACTTAAGCAGTATCCATGGAAGTTTCTACTAAACTACTTTGTTGAGAATTTTGGAAGCAATGTACGTAATGGAAAGGTTTGCAAACATTGGCATTGTAACATGTCTGCTGCATTATTTCCTTTGAGCTCAGAACAGACTAACACCAGCAAACCTTTCGTGTCAGTTGCCTACATATTCAGAGATTCCACTATAGATCCTCGAAACAATGATGGACTTGGAACAATTTTCAAAGCCAACTTTCCTCCATGTGGGAGAGATCTTGCTGGTCGTAAACCTACTGGTCGATTTAGTAATGGAAAATTAGTAGCAGATATGCTATGTATGACTCGAAAGAGAACTTAGTAACCTGTAGAATAAATTCATATGATAGTTTCGTATTATACTAACGTTGTTCTGAATATTTTTGAAATGTAAACTTATCCTATTTTTTAATGCTGCTATGGTTAACCATTTCAACCCATGTACAGTTGGTCTAGCAGGTCTTCCTGATTTACTGTCGGCATATCTGGATCCCCAATTCCAAGGAAAACAAATGCTTACTAGCGCCAAATTCGCTTCTGCTGCAGCTGGATACTATGAACAAACCTCTCGCTCTCTTGTTAGTATATCTTCTTTCTCAAACTAATTGCGAAACAAACTCATTTCAGAAATTTAATTTCCAGATATATATTTTTCACCTTTAACATGTGTAGAATGTTCTAACTTTGAGGCAACAAGTGGAGAATTTAGGGCAGTATCATAGGTCGGCTTGCAAATATGATTGGGGCATCTAATGCCAACAAGATCATATCAGGAGGCATGTTTGCGATAAGCATGAGAACATATGAATCATATTCTAAGTGAAGAATACACTGTAACGCAGTTCCAACATCTTCTGCTACATTCTCTTTCATAATTTATATAGGTGATACATAGTTTCATCAATGTAATTATAAATAGCAGTGTTAAGAATTTATTGTTTTGAGGCAGTGGATCTATATTAAATCACACTTGAATTGTCTATGTGATGGAGTATTTACACCGAGGGTTCACACAGACTTGGTGTTAATGGCCTTCCTCCATTTGGCTACTTACCTTCACAAATAACGATTCATAACTTGATGGGTAACACCTGAATTGACGAGTATAATGATATTTCTATTTCTTTAAATCATAAGATTGTATCCTTATTAGAGACGTTGAGGCCCAGACTTCCTGGACTTACAATGACTTATATTGACATATATGATAAGTTGTTTGATATCATACAACATCCCAGTGCATATGGTAATAATTTGTATTTCGGGTCACTTTCCCTTCCTTTTCAGTAATTTTAATCAGAACATTACTTTTCTAACTAAGTCTTCTCAATATTTCTTTCCACTTTATATAGACAAAAATATCTAAAAACTGCCCAATTCTTGAAGAGTTGAGACTATCCCTAACCTAATTTCAATCTAAATATAGAATTAATGAATATATAGAGAGAGAGATGTAACTTATGATTCTAATTCATAGATATATAGGAAATATTTCCCAATAAGGTAGAGCAAGAAAGAGCTATTTGTAGATTTTACCAATTTTTAAAATGGGTTGTCGTTAGTTCGTTTGTCAATGTAATGTGTTGTTTGTCGTTGCAGGGTTTGAACAAGTGAGGAGAGGTTGTTGTGGAATGGGTTTTATGGAGACATAATATTTCTGCAACTTCGAACCCCAACCTGTTCCAAATATGTGTTCTAGTATTCAGTCCATCCAACAAGCCATGTTTACGCGATCCTTGCTCAATACATATTTTCACAAGCTCTTCCGCTTATCAGCTAATGCCATTACGTCTGTTAGGTCCACTATTTATTAATCTGTAGGGAATCATAAAATTTTAATAATTTATACGGTGCCAACGTTCATCCGCCTGAACACTGTACCATATTCGCCACCTATTTTAGTCCAACTAAGTTATGGAATGTGTTTTGGTTACTCAAATATTATTGATCTTTTTCCCTCCTTGTAAATTGTAGATTTAGGACTGAATAATAAATCTAACTATAGTGAGAAAATTATGTGCATTTAAACACTATCCACACTCTCTTAAAGCAATGGTGTAGCATTTTAAAATTTAGACCTTGATTTTATCGGAGGAAGATATTTGTTGTTTTTTTTTTTTAACATAATTTTATGGTTAAGTTATTTTTATTAATTTTTACATATATTTCTAAATATTATTGTTTAATTTAAAAAGAATTATAATATTAATTTAAATTAGGAAAACTTATTAACCATCATAGATCCATCTAAGACACAGATCTAACATGAGCCGAGAAGGATCAAATTTCTATTTTTTACTGTTTAAATTACATTTTTGAATGTTATAAAGATTACATAACATGCGTATTGAGTCATTTTATATTGACACATGTTAAAATATTTTATTCATAATCCACATTGGATGTTTTATCTCTGTAAAATTATATTATTTAAGATAGACATAGAAATATTGTATTTATTACTTAAATAGTGAAAGTGAAATATCAACAATGATTTTTAATTATTTATTTATATGGTTGTTTAATTTATTTTTGTTTGGTTGACATGAACTAAAACTATTTTTACTATTTTTTTTAGGACGTGACATACTTACACATGTCCCTCATACTAGATTGTAGAATGAGCCTCTCGGCTTAATAATGATAGTATATAATTTTTATAATTGTAGGTTATATTGTAATTATTGTTTAATTATAAAATAATTATAACATTAATTGAAATTTGGGAGTTTTGGTCAAAATAATTTGACTCAAAATAGTTATAATACATATTATAACAATAAAAATGATCTTTGTCTCACTGGTCTTCATCAGCAACTCTACCCACTGTGCATTCTTCTACCCACTGTACAGTCTTCTGGACTTCGCTCGTTCTTTCTCCACATCTTCACTATCCCATAAACTATTTTTAGCCTGGTGGAAGTTAAAAATACTTTATACTTTCTTTCTTTCATTCAATCGCGAAATTTAACTTGGAGACAAGTAATCATTTGTAAAGCTAGAAAATTTTATCTGGTTTAGGACAAACAAAAATATTTGTTTTTGTTATAAATTCAAAATTTTGTTATTTATGTCACAAGTCAAGTGAGCTCAAAACACTGTAATAAAGGCCACAACAGGTAGCAAAGGATTTCAAGGTTGATATCGTTTTTTTTCTATTACTTGTTGTAGTAATGGGTCGAGTGAAAATAGATATCAAGAGGATAGAAAATCCAACGAGCATGAATGCCACCTTTAGCAGGTGCAGATAATGCTTGTTCAATAAGGCTAAATAATTGTTTGTACTCTGCGATGCACAAATATCAGTTCTCATATTTTCAACCAACAACAATCTTTTCCAAATTGCTAGCCCAGATATGGAAAGCATAATTCATCGCTATAGAAAATTATCCCAACAAACAGAATTGTGTGACTCAATTGAATGTAGCAAGAATAATCACAATAAAACCCAGAACATTCAGGCGTCGGAGGTAAATTTTCAGGCGGAAAAACTCCAGATGATGTTGAATC
Organism: Pinus albicaulis; assembly: GCA_034641835.2. Classification (NCBI taxonomy): domain Eukaryota; kingdom Viridiplantae; phylum Streptophyta; class Pinopsida; order Pinales; family Pinaceae; genus Pinus; species Pinus albicaulis. Next base: position 36,276 of record JAXQQM020071510.1, read on the forward strand.
ATATGGTGGCACAAGACCTAGCAAAATGGAATTCTGGGCAATTACAACAATTAGAAGAGGAAACGGACCTGGAAATTGCGCAATTGAGGGCGAAAAATAATCAAGCTATGCTGAGGCACATAGAAGAGAGAATGGTTAACAAGAAAAATCTGATCGAGGAGAATCAATATTTGAAGAAAAATGAGGAGACAATGGTTAACGAGCAAAATCTGATCAAGGAGAATAAATATTTAAAGAAAAATGAGGCGCGTGTATCTAACACTATATGCCCAACACATGTTCCTCAAACATTAGAATTTATGACGTATAATATGCCAAATAATTTAGAATTGATTGACGGTCATAGCCATGTTATTTAAATATTGTCATTAAAAATTGTTTGAAAACACTTCAACTTTTTATTTTTATCTTTTTAGTAATCAAAGGAAAATCATTGAAAAGAATTGAGTTATATATTTTGAATTTTTAGTTTTAAATATTCGGTGCTTTTGATCAGTTAAATGAAATACCCAAGATTCAACAGATCCTTTGTTTCTCGAGGTTTAATTTTATAAGAAATAATGTTAACTACAAATTTTTATTGTAATGTGGAATTAATTTTTGTAACACACCCCCTTAAAATTATGAACATAAGGAGATGGTTAATAAATTACCCAACTCTCGTTGCTAGGCTGCAAGAATGAGGTAAGTGCTTTCCTTTTTTTATTTTTTTCCTGCGAAAGTCTAGGTGCAAGGACTGGCTTATCTCCTTGTTTAGTTGGTCTTCTTTTGATGTGTGGGTTCTCCACACTATAGCATCATTTATTTTATTCAAGGATGTATTGAATATCTTGAGATTAGGCACTTTCACCACTGATTGCCAACACTATACCGCTGAAAGGTTCGAGTTACAATGGCATGATGAACTCTTAAATTTTCTCACAATTCTATACATATTGAGATCACCACTCACCTGAACACTACTTAAGGGTATAAGTGGTAAATTTAATTAGATACATACACAACACTTAGGTGCTGGTATAAATTTTTTGAAACTGCCCCGTAGTTATTTGGATTCAGTTAGGTCTATGGACTTCCCTTTTTCCTATAGAAGGCTACAGACCCTAATACAAGATGGAACATATACACATTTCATCTTAAATTAGAATACTTAATCCATTTTTTAAGCCAACTGCTACAACAAAAGTAATTATGCTAGGCACAGAACAAGAAAATGGCTATCAAATCTACAAGAATACAAAATGAATGGAATTTTTTCTATTTAGTGCACCATTCATCGGTCTTGAGAGTGATTCTCTGAGCATGTGAAAAATTTCGCTAAGATTCTTGTGTTCGACACTCGCTCAATCCCTCCAATCCATAACCAAAGTTTTACACTGCCATGAGGGGGACACATGGTAGCCCTAGGTTGAGTCACATGCCTCCTCCTCATTGGCCTAAACACAATGAATGACAACCTGGAAACTCACACCAAGATGCACCAATCAAAACCTACCACTTGGAAATCATACATTCATCGGAGAAAATGGTTGACCAACCTATTGACTTGCCTAGTCAGCACATCAGCAGTATAGACTGCTAACTAGGCTCCGTTTTTGCTGCTTTTTTACCAAATTTGTGTGTTTAGGAAAACAGACAAAACTCATTTATAAATCCATACGGAGTCCATTCCGTGCAAAACGAGTTGCACTGGATTCAGAATGACCAACACTACACGGTCGTTCTGGTTTTGTGTCATTCTGAGAACTTTTATTTTTGAGTGAAAATTTGATCACCTAATCACACCTCCCCACTGGGAACTTTTGGACTCAAAAATTTTACCTCCATAGTCAATATAAAGAGGCTAGAACTCAAAATACCCACAAAACTCAATCCAAATTACAAAATTTTCAATTGGTGCCCTTCAAGCCCCAATCAAGGCACTTCACTTATCATCCTCATGAAGACCTGTTGTCCTGTCAAGAATCAAGCCAACATTCTTATCGATGTTGCAAGAATAAATTACTGTTGAGTGAAATCTGAACATGCTCTTTACCCTCATCTTTGCATGGCTTGAAAACACTTCATACCTGAAGTTAAATTGTTGAAGACAAACTTGACTCCATCTTGGAAATTAGAAACAACATAAATTTGCTTTAACATCTTCAAGTTGAATTTATACATGATTAGTACACTCCTGCAAAAAAATTTCATGATATGCTTGGCCTTGTCTACAAAACATAATCATCTTAACCCGAAGACTCTATTCACACAAGTTTCAAATTGAATAGTTGTATACGTGAACATGTGAAAAACTTGTAGACAACTTGAACGACAATTTTTTACATTCACAAAATTCCTTGAACGTGTGGACTATAACAAGCCAATACATACATGAATAAAAAACATCTACTTGTTGAACATAGTGACAAAAAATGTTCACTTTACAAAACTACCTAAATAGGTAATGACAACAAGTATTTACACAATTTACAAAACAAATTTACAATAAGTCTACCCAATTGTGCCTCTCTTAGGCTTATGGGTTCTCTTCTTGTACCATCTTGACTTGAAGGTTGCTCGAGCTTGTTGCAAGTCGTCTTGACCACATTTTGTTTCCCTTGCATCATGATGCATAACCTCTTTACCTTTCTTTAAATGAAGCTTCAAATGTAACTTCCAACATCGTTCTGTGTCATGTCCATGCAATTTTAAATGAGCACAAAAAATCTTCTTCTTTTTCACAGACATAGAAGTTCTTTCATGTGAAAGAAATTCATTATGTTTGAGGCATAAATTTTGGTTCATTTGTTTAACCATTATTAGCGTTGCTCACACACAACCATGTAATGGTCAAAAGAATCACAAAAATTATAAGGGTATTGATTCCATAAGTATTCAAAATCACCATGCCTTGAAAAACACTCTTGAGAGTTATACATGTCTTTAGAGTTGTAGCTTCGACGATTGTCACAAGGTGGTGACATCTCTTTCTCAGATTCTTGATGCGCCTTAGGCCATTTAGAGCACTCTCCATACTCTTTATGACCATATCCCAATCCCATATATTTTTATCTTTCATCTACTGAAATTGGATTGGTAATGCCTTGGTCATTTATGTCTAGGCCTCCACCTTCATAGCCCATCTTGGAGAGAAACTTCATACCTATGCCTTTGGTATGTTGCTTGAATGCTGCAAAAAACATTTTATGCACATATATGGAAGGAGTGGTAATAGAAATGATAATTACCTCCTTATATTTTCCATTCATCTTCTCAACATGTGATGATGATGATGGTCAACTTGTAGAGGACTCTAGCCACCCAATTTTATCCACTCGCATATGGTGTGCTTCTTGAATATGCTTACCAAATTTAGTCAGAACGATGAACACTACACGGTCGTTCAAGTTTCATGTCATTCTGAGAACTTTGATTATTTAGTGAAAATTTGATCACCTGATCACCAACGGTGACTATTATAACTTCTTTGCCCCCATTTTCATCGAATGATTTGTTTTTTTTTCTTTTTCCCAAGTTACCTGCATAATTGATCATTATCTGTTGGTCTCCATTAATCAATCACGTGATGTAATTCTCCATAGTATTTACTATAATATATACATCTCCATACATTTTGGCTTTGCTATAACTTTCTGCCTTAAAATAATCTAGAAACCTACTGCTACAATCTATGCAACACTTTTGATCTTCAAAATATATATACTATGCCACCTTTTGTCAAATGGTGGCTCCTCCTCACACATATTTCAACATTCATTACAACACCAAACATCAACAAAATAGGTGGAAAATTGAAGTATTGTCACACTATTACAAACAAGTAAACCGTTTATTCTTCATATTGAGTCCTCGGACATAAGGGAGTTAAACCCAGTGCCACTCTAATAATGAATTAATATTTCTTAAGCACACTTGTATTAATTAAATATTGTTACAATATAAGTACTTGAATGTTCTCTCAAGATAGAGAAGTTATTTAATCATGTACAATTAAATAGTTTAGAAAATCTCTTAACCTCACACCAATATAGGAATCTCGTAAATGGATAATATGTATCAACCTAATTATATTTAACAGCCTCCTAAAGACTAGGAATGAACTCCTTTACTTACAAAACATCACACTTAAGAAAAAAGGGAGTTATACCTCTAACATGACATGTTCTTTTTTTTTTTAAATGATATAATAAGATGCATTCCCTTTATTTTTGAAGTTATAGGTTATAAAATTCTTTATCTTTATTCACTACTCTTGAGAGATTATAGTATTCAAAACCATTTGGTTTGAACCAAAAACTAGTCAAATCAGTTGGTTCATTAGCTTAAGGGGGTGAACCAATTGAAAAACCTAGTTAGACTGATTTGAGGGCCAAGGTTTTTGTTTAATCGGCTATAAACCAACTAATTTATGACAGAACTAGTCATTTTTCCCATAAACTGGGTGGTTCCATCATAAACTGCCTCATTCATTACTATCTTGGCCGCATACCCCATATGAGTTTTGTTTTTGTTTTTTGAGTTGTTTTCAGAGAAACTAGTGGCTATTTCCCTCCAAAAATAACCCCTCCAAGCCTTTAAAAGGATGCATCCCTCTCATTTTCCTCACACATCTCAACCCTAGCAACATTGGCAATTGATGGTAATGTTAAATTCTTAAAGTAAAAGTGGAATTTCCTTTTTCTTTAATTTTCATCCTTTTACTTCAATTTTTAACATTACCATGGAATGACAAAGGATGTTTGACACTTTTTTTGACCTCATTGAATTTCATATGGAGAAACTAGATTTTTAGATATCACTCAAAATCTTGTAAACTTAATGGTTTTCGAGATTTCAAGTTTTAGGGGATTGCCATGTTTCCAATTGATCATGTCATGTGCGAGGGTATGAGATTTCCACTTGATCAAGATCATGAAGCCATTTAAGTACCTTGACATTGGTGGCATTGATTGTTGAACTTCGTTGATGTTGGTGGTATTTCTTGTTGAAATCCTCTACTTATCAAGAATGTACCCTTCAGTCAAAGGAAAATAATTGGTTCGACATGCTAAGATCTTCTACCATATTATAAGGTTGAGGAGATGAACCCTTCACTCAAACCAAAATCATTGGTTAGACATGTTAAACATTTTCAATTTATACCATATATAAGGTTGAGCAATCCAATTCTGAATATTTTGAACTAGATGATGTTTTTATAGCTCTGGTTGATGATCCCATTTCTAGTAGTGCTAATCAATGACAAGCTTCATGAGTGATTATGATGAGCAATGATTTGTAGTTTTCATGTCTAGTTTTACTGCTACTACTGAAGTTGTAGAGGAGTCTAAGGCCTCCTTAGGCTCTCATCCAGATGATGTTTATGTAGCTTATTTTGATGATCATGTGTCTAGTAGTGGTGATGAGTTTGATCATGATTAGGATTGATCATGTTGACCACTGATACATTGACTTGTTGTAGGCCAGTGGCCCCATAACTTGTAGCATTTTTTTGGACTCTAGAGGCCATTTACAACCTCATTAATTATGTTTTTTGTTGTTCATACATAGACTTATTGTAGGCAAGTGGCCCCATAACTTGTAGCATTTTTTTTGGACTCTACACACCATTTAGAGCCTCATTAATTATGTCTTTTGTTAAAGAGTATGTCTTTCCTATTAATCACATCATTAGGATTTGGTCGATTTTTAGAACAAAATAATGTGGTTCATCCTCAGGAAAAAGGTTCAGGAATCTATCAATCTTACTGAATAAATAACAGGGATGCATCAGGGTCGAGAGTTAGCTGTTAGGAATTAATCGTAAGATGTCGATAATTAGTCATTGGTAATTAGTTATTCAATTAAGTCAAGTCAATTTTTAGTTATAAACTAGCCATTATTTATTTTAATTATATATATATATATATATATATATATATATATATATATATCAATATTAATAAATTAACTATAATATTATTGTAAGAATAACAATATTATAAGAGTATTAAATTAATTAAATACTTATTATAGAACGATTAATATTCTTAATAATATTAAAATAAATTAATTGAAATTTTATAAATATATTAGGAATTAAAGAAAAGGAAAAAACACAAAGGGGGAGAATAATGATTTTATTAGAGTGGATTATAATAGAATAATTATTTAAAATCTTAAGAAGAAAATGATGAAATTTTTTAATTCAGAATGTTTAAATTAAAAATAATAAGAAAGATAGGAATAATAATAATACTAATCAAGGGAAAAATATTAAATGAAAATAAGGAAACAAGGGATGAAATCAAGAAGAGAGAGCCGAAATCCAGCCCTTACTTTATTTCCAACCATCATCCCTATTGAGTTTGATGACGTGTTTCTCAATCTCCAAAGTCTCTCTGAGCTTTCTGTGGTGGAAATGGCCAACCCTGGCAATGGCCTTGGAATCCTCAATGTAGACATGGTGCTTTAATTTTTCTGCATATTCAGCTAGAGATGATGAGCATGCACGGTTATGCCTAATGTCCGTTGCATGCTCTTGGATTTTTTGGTTAATGGAGTGAACAATTTCTCTAATGTAGGGAATCCAACAAGAACAGGGTATCAAGTAGACACCTTTCATGTCTTTAGGGTCTACAGGGTCATTCACGGATCTAAGAGAATTTCTAATGGTATTAAGGGGCTTGAAGAAATAGTAAACATTGTTCTTTTTAAGAATATGTGCAATTCTATCAGTGGTCCCTTAGATAAAAGGAAGTTGAACCTTGGAAAAATGATCATCCTGGGCAGTCTTAACACTGAGATCTTTATGCGTTCCTTGAAAAGTATTAAGGCCTTGACATATGCTATATACATTATTTACAAAAACTTTAAGAAGATGAGATTTTTCCTGCTCCAGGTGATTCTCATAAAAATTCTAAGAGCACGAGTTTCAAGATTGCTAAGACCCCAAATTTTTGTGCGGGAAAGTGATGAGAATTGGCATGAAGATATTGTTCTGTGTGAATATTTTTGCAAAAAACTTGGTGAGAAACAGAACCATCATTCATTCTTGAGAGGAGGATGTCTCAAAAAGGAAGGTGCCCATTTACCTCAACTTTCATCGTGAATTTGATGGAATCGGATTGGGATTTAAGATGGTTGAGAAGAAAATCCAATTTATCATGACCACGGGGCCAAATGACGCAAGTGTCATCAACAAACCTTTTCCGTATTTTAGGGTGAAATTGAGTAGAGGCTAAGGCCTTGGTCTCAAAATATTCAATGAATAAGTTAGCAACTATAGGGAAAAGAGGGGAATCCATTGCCACCCCACAAGTTTTCTCGTATAACTCACCTTGGAAATTGAAGAAAGTAGAGTTGAGGGAGAGGCCAACTAATTTGGCAGTGTCACTATTAGTGATATGATTTATGACATTAATGGCCTCTTGAATGGGGATTTTTGTATAAAATGAAACAACGTCAAAGCTCACTAACAGATCCCCATGGTCAAGCCTTATATCCTTCCATTATTTAATGAAGGAAGCAAAGCCCTTAACAAAGGAATTAGTGCAACCAACAAGAGGTTTGAGCATTTGAGCTAAGAATTTTGCAAGAAGATAAGAAAGCCCACCTATTGTGTTAAAAATAGGTCTCAATGGGACTCCACCCTTATGAACCTTCAGAAGGCCATAAATTATGGGGGTGAGGGGATTGCTTTCAGCAAGCTTTTTGCAAAAAGTTTGAAGGGAATTAATGGATTTAATGACGTTCATAACTTCTTTGGAAACTCTTTTAATAGGGTTCTTATTAAGCTTTATGTAACTACTACTATTATGAAGATGGCCAATCATTTTTTTAATATAGTCAGATTTATCTAAAATGGCGATTGCCCCACCTTTGTCAATATCGGGGTTATCTCTCAGGTTTTAAGGGCAAGGAATTCACTTTTTCTAAGGTTTTTTTTGGGAGGCTTAGCCTTCCTAAGAACAATAGCACATTGATGCCTACTACATTCTTTAATATTATCAGGAAGGTCTCTAATGCCATATTCAATGTTACAAATAATATTATCGATGGGAATCTTCTTAGGAGCAAGGGAAAAATTAAGCCCTTTATCAAGAAGGCTAAAAACATATGCCATTTTGATATATTCACCTTAACATGGTATAAGCATGAGTTTGTGTTAATTTGGAATCATGATTTTAAATCTTAAAAATAGTTTTTTTCATTAAAAAATAATTATTTTATGTATTTTTTTAAAGATCGATTCAATGACATGTGAGTAATCCAATTTGAAAACAGTTGGAGATACTTCACACACACACACACACACACACATATACACACACACACATTTTAATCATTGTAAACTTTAAAAAGGTACTTCCATGTTTAATTATTATTATTTTAATTTTGTTTGTTTGTTAAGTTGTGTGAATATGGAGATGATTGACTTAAGGACATATAAGCCATCAAAATCACCAAGGTACTTCCATGTTTAATTATTATTATTTTAATTTTGTTTGTTTGTTAAGTTGTGTGAATATGGAGATGATTGACTTAAGGACATATAAGCCATCAAAATCACCATACCTGGTCTCTGCAACACTAGCCCTTGACATGGCTAGATTTTTGCTAATAAATTTCGAAGTGGTGACTTTCACATTAGAGTACCTTAACAATACACCCCATCACAATTTATTCTACCCCATAAATTATTATTATTTTATTTTTCTATATATATAATAATTAAATTATATATCATCTATTTAGAAATCAAAAAATTTATAAAACTTTAAAATTGCCACTAAAAATATTTTATTTATAATTAATAATAATTAAAAAAATTATTAATATTTTTTTAATGTTAATTATTGTTAATTACCAATCGATTCCATCCCTGTATTCCAGCTATGCTTTTAACAATGAGCATGACATTGGATTTGAGATATATAAACTTTTGCATTTCCACCAGAAAATGAGGTTAACATATAACAGCAACCATGTGAGACTTTACGGCTTTGGAGTGAATATAATATTAAAAGGATTGAAATATAGTACAAATTTGTAAAATTGGAACCTCTAAATTGACTAAACTGCCACACTTAGTAAACGAACCTGCCACTACGGACACTCAGACCAGCTATGAAATTTGAACATGATCATATAACACTTTTCAACGTGCGCTGCTTGGACAGACTATACATCACCAATTGGTTTCTTATACTGAGCTACTCTGTTGAGCATTTCGGAAGCAATGGACGTAATGGAAAGGTTTGCAAACATTGGCATTGTAACGTGCCTGCTGGCATTATTTCCTCTGAGCGCAGCACAGACTAACCGCAGCAAAACTTTGGTGTCAGCTGCCTACATATTTGGAGATTCCACTGTAGATCCTGGCAACAATGATGGACTTTGAAACGATTTTCAAAGCCAACTTCCCTCCATATGGGAGAGATCAGACAGTATAAAGGCCGGCTTGCGAATATGATTGGCGCGTCTAATGCCAGCAAGATCATATCAGGAGTCCTGTTTGCGATAAGCATGGGAACTAATGACTTTGCTCTTAATTATTATACGAATCCTATTCTAAGTGTAAAAAACACTGTAACGCAGTTCCAACATCTTCTGCTACATTCTCTTTCGGAATTTATAGAGGTGATCCATAGTTTCATCAATGTAATTATAAATAGTAGTGTTAAGAATTTATTGCTTTTAGGCAGTGGGTCTCTATTAAATCACCGTTGAACTGCCTGTGTGACAGAGTATTTACACCGAGGGTGCACACAGACTTGGTGTCACTGGCCTGCATGCTTTTGGTTGTTTACCTTCACAAATAACTATACATAACTTGATGGGTAACGCCTGCATTGAAGAGTATAATGATGTTGCTATTTCTTTCAATCAGAAGATTGTATCCTTACTTCCTGGACTTACAATGACTTATATTGACATATATGATAAGTTGTTTGACATCATACAACATCCCAGTGCATATGGGAATATTTTGTATTCCGTGTCACTTTTCCTTCCTCGGAAGCAATTTTAATCCCAATCCTACTTTGCTAACTAAGTCTTCTCAATATTATTCTTTCCACTTCATATAAACAAAAATATCTAAAAACTGCCCAATTCTTGAAGAGTTGAGACTATCCCTGACCTAATTCCAATCTAACTAGAGAATGAATGAATATATATGGAGAGGTATAACTTCTGATTCTAAGTCATCGATATATAGGAAATATTGACCAAGAAGGTAGAGCAAGAAAGAGATATTTTGTAGATTTTCCCAATTTTTAAAATGGGTTGTTGTTAGTTCGTTTGACAATGTAATGTGTTGTTGCTCGTAGCAGGGTTTGAACAAGCGAGGAGAGGTTGCTGTGGAACGGGTTTGATGGAGACCACCTATTTGTGCAACTCCGAAAGCCCAACCTGTCCGGATGCATCCAAATATGTGTTCTGGGATTCAGTCCATCCAACAAGCCAGGTTTACGCGATCCTAGCCCAATACATATTTTCACAAGCTCTTCCGCTTATCAGCTAACGCCACTGCGTCTGTTACGTCCACTATTCATTAATCTGCAGGGAATCGTAAAATTTTAATAATATATACGGTGCCAGCGTTCATCCGCCTGAACACGGTACCATATCCGCCGCCTATTTTAGTCCAACTAAGTTATGGAATAGGTTTTGGTTACTCAAATATTATTATATTTTTCCCTCTAAATCTAATTGCAATGAGAAAATTAAGTGTATTTAAACGATTTTTTTGAAGGTTTTTCTGGTGAATTTTTTCAATCTAAGTTCTCTAAAATTTTGTAGAAATTCATCGAAAACAGAAGTTTGATAAGTAATCTTGTACAATTGAAATGCCCTGCAGATTTTTTAGAGTGCTGAATCTATATATACAGTAAAAAAACAGTTTAAATAATAGAAATCAAGATTTCACCTAACACTGTCTACCCTCTCAGTTAAAGCAATGGTGTAGTATTTGTCAATATTAGTGTTTAATTTAATTTAAAAAAAGTGAAGTTATTTCTATTAATTATTATTATATATTTCTAAATGTTATGGCTTAATTTAAACATAACTATAAAATTAATTGAAATTAGGAAAAATTAGTAATAAAGATAGTATATAATTTTTATATTTGTAAAGTATATTGTAATTATTGTTTAATTTAAAAAGAATTATAAGATTAATTGAAATTAGGGAGTTTGGGTCAAAATATTTTGATTAAATTTTTAGAAACTATTTGTAAAGTTTGTTAAAGTTTTTGGTAAAATTAAATATTAAATTTAATTTTTAGAAATTGAAATTAATTTTTGAATTTGTAATTTTAAATTTTATGTGGCTTAAAATCAATTTGTTAGAATAAAAAATTGTTTAATATTAAAAGAAAAAACTTTGATTGCAAAATGTCCTTATAAATTAATTATCTAAAAGCAACTTAAATATATTGATTTTTAATAATTAATATTTGTATTCTTTCTTGGCTTTCTAATAATAATCTTATAAATTAATTATAAAAAAGAGAGTTAAATATATGGATTTTTCCATAATTAATATTTTGTTTGTATTCATTATTATATTTATTTTTAACAATAAATATTTATTATCTTATAATCATTATTTACATTCTTTGCATTAATTGTTGTATTTTTTCTAATAACAATATTTTTTTCTAATAACAATGGTTTTTTCTTTTTTCCATTAATATATTTTATTAATCATAATATTTTTTTTGATAGTTTAATTATTTAATTGTTGTCTACCATTTTTCATAAAAACTCATTGTGTACCAATAGATTATTAAAAATTTGATTTTCCATCCAACTAGGTTATGGTGATTAAATCATGCACTTAATATAACTAAGTTATATGATCACATTTAGCTAATAAAAATTCTCTACTTATTGAATAAGAAATAAGCACTAAAGAGCAACCCTATATAGTACATTTGTTTTAAAACTGAAATTTAAAAGCAATAAAGTTAATTTTCAATAAAAAATAAATAAATAACCCACTTGATTCAAAGAGCATAGTTAGTTAGATATTATTTTTACTATAAAACTTTTTATTTTAAATATGATTTATTAAATATGATTTTGTTTTTAAAAAATTTAATAAAATAAATAAAATTATTTTTAAAATATAAAAAATTGTAAGTTATATAGATAGAGAAACTTTATTACTCTTATTCAAACAAATATCTTCTCTTTTATGATTTTAGTTAAAGAATATGCCACCAGATATTGAAATCTAAATATTAAGTGTTCTAGCATATTTTTCCAAGTGGGAAATAAAATGGTTCCTAGTAAGAAACATAGGGTATTCATCAGGAAGCTTGGAGAATTTCTTGTCGCCCTGCAACATCACTTGATCGTACATTTGGTGTCTCTATAAGGATTCCATGCAACAATCTTGCTCAAGAATGAGACTGAAAATTCTAAGGTCTACAAGGCACACTACAACAACCAACCGAGAGGGACCAACGATGACTAGTATAACTTCTTCGCCCCCATTTCCATCGAATGACTTGTTTTGTTCCTTTTTCCCAAGTTTCTTGGAGAATTGATTGTTATCTTTTGGTTTCCATTAAAAAACCACGTGATGGAATTCTCCACAGTGTTTACATATACACATTTCCATAGGCTTTAGCTTTGCTACAACTTTTTTCCTTAAACTAATCCCGAAACCTACTGCTACAATCTATGCAACACTTTTGATCTTCAAAATATATATACTCTCGCACCTTATGTCCAATTGTGGCTCCTCTTTCAGCATTCATTACAATAATGTTGGCTCCTTTTTTTTCCGTTTTCAGCATTTTAATTCTAATTTCTATTTCTCGTAACTTGAAGAGTTTTGTAGTTGTGCTGAGCTTCAGTCTCATTCTTTCTCATAGAGGTCTTTTGCATATTCAAATCATTGATTGGATGTAATATTATTTGCTTTTTCCTTAGTTGAAATTCTTGCCAAAAAAACTTTAGGTTATTTTTATCTAGATATATTAACTCGTTTGCATGAACTTATTTTTTTTCCTTTTTGGTATAAACTTATATAACTTAAAAATACACCTTATCACAATCTATTATACCCATAAACTATTATTATTTTAATTTTCAATATATATATATATATAACTTCAAGAAATTAGTTATAAATAATTTTCTATTCATCAATAATTATTTTAAATATTAAATAATAATTAAATTATATGATATTTATTTACGAATTAAAAGTTTTATAACAATTTTAAATTACCACTAAAATATTTTATTGGTAACTAATAATAAAATATTTTTTATAATTAAGATTTGTTAACATTAATTATCAATGTATTTCATACTTGTATTCCAGTTATGCTTTTAACATTTTTTATGTTAATTATCAATCGATTCCATCCCTGTATTCCAGCTATGCTTTTAACAATGAGCATGACATTAGATTTGAAATATACCATTAAACTTTTGCATTTCCACCAGAAAATGAGGTTTGTTGGAAATACTCCCAACCACTGCCATGAATAAAGAGTGGCAGCAGCCCACGCTTCATTTAATTTTCTGTCCAGGGAAGGACAAGCCTCATTTTTCAAATCTGGAGGCATTCACGCAAAAAATCAAAACAGAGTACCGGAAGCCATACTCTGTGTTATTTCTTACTTAGCCGTATTCACCTACATGTTTACCCGTAGATTCGCGCCCGTAACTTTTATTGTTTACCCTTAATATTTTTCGTTGAATGTTATTTCCCCGCCGATGTGATATCAGCGAAACCCACCACCAACCTCACCGCATTTGTAAACCCATGAAATCCTTTGCATTCTGCCATTTCCGTTTTTTTATGCACTTCGCACTTACCGTGCCTTTTTGCATCGCTGCCTACACTTCACAAACTTTATGGTTTAACTTTTAAGCCCGAACCGAAACTTATATTTTTGTCGATGCAATTTGGCGAGACCCTCCGTATACTTTTCCGCATTACCGCATAAACCTTTGTTTGCCTTATTTCCTTACCTTCTATGCATTTTTCATTTCCCACGGCTTACCGCCTGTAGCCCGCACTTCGCAAGTTATAAGTTTTAACTTTAAAGCCGCCCACAAGTTCTTTTGTTTTGTTTGCGATGCGATCGCAAAAGGGGCATCTGTCAAGCTCGGAAAGGTAGCGCAAAGAACACATTGCAAAGCTCAGGAGTTAACGGATAAGTGCCCACAAGTTAAGATGTTTATGGTGCAATGTGATGTGCCACGTCACATCGCATATCACAAGACTTAAGGTTTTCCCATGTTTGCACATATGCTAAATGATAAGATCGTCGATGTACGATGGAGCACCAGATGTGATGTGGTTTCGCAAGCAGAACCAATAAAACTTCACGTCCGCCATTTTGTGTTTTTTGTACGTGTTTTTGTGTATAAGCAGCCGAACAGAGCTGACGGATGATTTGGTGGTTGAACGTCTAATTCTACATTGAATTGCTTTGAATGCTCAGGCTCCGAAAAATTTTGTATAAACCTATCTAATCTCATTTTGTTTTTTGTGAAGGAATGAATCAAATTTCAGAGAAGATTTGAATAAATTTGAAAGTATTCCTCTCCCGTGTTTTACATTGTCTATCTGTGAATTTTTTTAGTGTTATTTCCGCAATATTTAGCATTCTCTATGTTGTGGGGGAACACATCCCTATGTGTTTTGTTTATTCAATAATTTCAAAATGGTATCAAAGCAAGTCTAGGCTCTTAATGAAAGAAGGATTCTTTACTGAAGAAGTTGTAAGATTGTTTGTAGAAGCGGAAGTCTCCAACAGCGAGAAAGATTTTACAGCAGTGAGAAAATTTGTGTTTACACAGTCAAGATGGTAGCAACATGCACAAGCCTGAAAAATCCCCAACTACCACAGTTCAATAGGAATAATTATGATTATTGGGTCATTACAATGAAGGCCCTATTCTCCTCACAAGATATTTGGGAAATGGTGGAAAATGGTTTCCAAGAACTAGCAGATGTAGCAGGATATAGTGCTTTGACTATTTGTTGAGAGAAAATAAGAAGGACTCCAAAGCCCCCTTCTATATTTTCCAAGCAGTACTTGAGAGCATTTTCCCAAGGATTTCAACAGTAACAAAGTCTAAGAAGCCATGGGATACCCTCCAGACAGCCTATCAAGGCATGGCAAAGGTGAAGACAACAAAACTTCAAATCCTGAGAAGAGATTTTGAAACTCTCTGTATGAAAGAGTTTCATAACATAGAATCATTCTTCACACATGTGATTGGGTTGGTTACCCAAATAATGCCTCATCAAGAGACACATGAAGAAATGAGAATAGCGGAGAAAGTCTTAAGAAGTCTACCATCAAGGTTTGATGCCATAGTAGTGGCCATAGAAGAGACAAAGGATCTCTCACAGTTTTTAGTGGATGAGCTTCATGTGTCACTGATGTCTCATGATCACAGACTGAACAGAGCAACAAAATCCTCATTGGATCATACATTCAAGACACAAATGTATTTTGGTCAAAGTAGAGGTTGAGGAAGAGGAATAAGCCCACATAGAGGTGGAAGAAGTAGCCCTGAAAGCACAAGTGGAAGGGGCAGCAACCAGAATCCAAGCCAAGGCTCAAGCCAAAATCAAGCACAAGGACAAAGGTATGATAAATCTCAAGTCCAATTTCATTATTTCAAAAAGTATGGTCATTATGCAAATGAATGTAGAAAGAAGAAAAATGACATGTGTAGTAAACCTAGTGTAAATTTTACGAAAGAAAATCAGAACCAAGGAAAGGTGATTTTAACTTGTAATGTAGCACAAGAAAAACAAGAAGATGTATGGTTCTTAGAATTGAGTGTAGTAACCATATGATAAAAACTTGTATTAATTTTCAATACTGTACAAATTCTGCATTAAAAAGTGACTTGGCAGGAAGTTTAAGTGAGATTTTGCTGTTGGGGGAAAGAAGAGTAAACATCTTTGTGAAGAATGGGAAAATGGTTTATGCCCAGTGCAAATATTCTGTCACTTTAAATATATACTTCTAACTTATTAGAAAACTCCTTATAAGAACTCTGTGTGTTTTAAAATTATTAATACTGTGTGATATTCCTCAAGTAGATAGGTCATTAAAAAGGTGCATAAACAAACGTAGATAACCTCTTAAGATCAAATGGAGACTTGAAGGAAAATTATTCATAAAATTTGTTATTATAATCTTCAGAAAAGTGGTGAAAACTAGTTCATAGCATTTTTAAGTTGACATCTCAATTTCATGAAGTTTGAACTTGTTGCATAGAAAAGGCATGGTAAAGGGATTCATATATGAAAAACTAGACCACTTCTATGTAGAGAACATCTTGAGAGAAAATAACCTTGAAAGTCATTTCAGGCAGAGAAATGCAAAGACAAAGAACCATGAAATTTTCCACACTCATGTTATGGATAAATTCAATGCCATCATCATTTGTGAATTCATTGTATTTTGACATTTACAATTGGAGATTACAAGAACATGGTTATTTTCTAGACATAAAAATTAGTGTTTAGTGGATACTATCTACTTCAAAGCTCACAATGTGAAACTATGAGAGGTGGAGAATATATCTAGAAAAATTCCCTCACATTCTGCAGGCCATGAGATTCTGTGGTTACAATAGGTATACCTGGAAAGAAATGGTACGTAAAGAAAGATAGGACCATCATGGACATGGTAAAGAAGTATTTGGAAAATGCAACCATTTTAATAAATGATGTTAGAAGCTTTAAATTAAAACATATTTTCAAAATATATTTCCAAACTTAAGTTGTTATGAACGAAATTCCGGAGAAGAAGCATGAAGTGGAACAAAGAGGTGACACTCACCATGAAATTATTTTGGATGTGGCAACTAACCATACATGTCTGGATATTCCGGAAAGTTGAATGCAACAAGGGGAAAGTGTATTTATTGAATACAACGATGGATCTGGGCTTAATCCAATCCATGACGAAAGTATGTCGATGCAGATGTGGTCGAACTGAAGAAACGGGATGAAATTTAAGAAAATGAGTCAATGTGAAAGTATGTTTCATTAATACGAAAATTGATTCAAAGTGTTCTCATTTAACAATATCTACTATGACTCCTTAAAGGCTACCTGCTGACAATATGAATGATTCATTAAAATTTCTCCAGCACAGGGATCAGCAACTCCCGCAATTAAATTGGCTAAACATCTTGACGCAATGCAAGGAGCCAGATTCGCCCAAAAGGTTATTGCAATTATGGCGAAGAAGTTGATAATAATATTTGGTATGAATTGTACTGTTGTTTTATTTTTTATTGATGTGGCTAATCCATTTTGAATATGCGTAAAAGAAGAAAATGGTTTCAAACAATGGAAAATGAGAATATGGAAAATCCAAAAAAATGACACGTAAAGAGTTAGTGATTACTACAAGAAAAACCTTCGAAGGTTATAAAGAGTTTTCATTATTATGATTATTTGAAATTAATAAAAAAAACATTTTCTACAACATCGTATTTATGGTGTGCCGGGAAGTTTCTGGCGGGCTTTAATGGAAATTTAACACAACTAAAAAAAATGGTGGCCATAGGTTGTCTGATCTTTTTTTATTTAATTTGCTACCTCCAATGACGCACAATGTTATCTACAAAAGCATACGGTAGGTGAAGAAAATGTAGGCGATGGGTATAAACACTGCGGCATAGTGTTGGTGATACAACGCCAAACGCGTTCTCGTTGACGCAGATTTATACGATGAAATGGTGTCATCGCGCCTTGATGCGTGAAGCGGCTATAAGTATCGGTGAGTATCCTGGCTTCGCAAGATTTATAATTGGTGTCGGTATTAATTGTAGTTACGCCCCATAATTATTATAATCGCTGGTGCTTACCGAACTGTGTCTCTTTCCTGATGTGCAGGATCAAACAATTGCAAAGTTGTAATTGACATTTAATTATTAACATGGTGCTGCAGTCTGTCTGACGGCGTAAAATCGTATAATCCCATACTTTGAGTGCATCACCTTCCCTAACGATATTTTTAATTGATTTTAATTTACTTTTTATATCTGGTTGCAACTTTCTTTACCATCGCCTTCTAAATATAAATACAGGTGTCATTCAATACTTTTGGTTTTATTTGTATTTTGAGAAACATTGACACAACCAATGGTGCAATTCATTGCAATTCATTTCATTAATATTCTTCATTTGACATCTTATAACAATATTCATATAAATAAAGTTCTTATTAACACAAACTGAATGCAGTATTTGATTAGGTGTATTCATATCTCATCATAATTCTTGTAGTTTTTATTCATTCTTCTTCAGTATTTACTATATCTAACAATATTTATACAATTCAAGTACTGCATTAGTGCCATTTACATGAACAACAATAAGGCGCAATGGCGACGATAGAACTCGCTCGAATAATTAAAACATCTTTGTGATACTAATATCTCAAATAAACTGAATCTTTATCATACAAATGCAAATGATTATTGGTATCCATACATCTTTCATTAGGTTCCTGCCATTATTAATAAATATTAGTTGGACCTGTTCGCATCTCGCCTTGCTTTGATATCAATATAATGATCATCATTCTTATTGATAATTCTCTTGCTAATTCCTTCATGACTTGGGTTGTTAAATATTATTCACGGTGTTGCGTTAGCACCTTCTTCTTCCCCTTTATTGACGTAGCTGACCAGTGTATGGGTGAGAATGATGAAAATTTAAATATTAAATATGCCCTCAATATAGTGAAAATAAAAATGATCTTCTTATAGCAACATTGACTCTATGACTATACCGTTCTTTCAAAACCATACCATGCCATCTTTCAAAATTATCCCATTAGCGTTCCACCTTTGTTTCTTGCAATTTCTACCGCACAACAATCATATATTTAATACCAAAGGTGCTGTTCAATATAAGGCGGAACTAGTAAAAACAGAACAGTGGTGTTTACAAATTCCGATTCATTTGATACCAACGTATACTACTATTTATGTTCCTTCATTTCAATCACGTTAATGCGGTAGTTCTTCAACATAATGTATCATGACGAGCCTTCAATGATGATTATTTTAGCAAGCTGCTTACAAAATAAAAATGAAATCTAATTGATTGTTCATAAAATAGCTAAATTCTTTCTTGAACGAATATCAAGCCTTTTCTTCCTTGTTGAATACATTATGTGTTGAATAGTTTTCACTTTATTCTTTTATATGAAAAGTTGAAATCATAATATTTAATACTCATTGTTTGTTGTTGTACCTAATAATTAATTCAATAATTACTGCATTTTGAAGCACGTTTGTTGAATGGCTCTCCTGTGATGACCTTCATTTCTTTGACATTTCATACCTTTTAGGACATTCCTACATTATATTTAAAATCATCATCTCTTTCATCTTTGAGATTTTACTAGCTGCGAAAATGTAGCAGCGATAATCTTCAGTACATGTTGATATACGAAAAAGTAAATAAAAAAGATGACCATAAATAATTCCTGAAGATAACATTAAAAATATTTTTTTCGTTATATTATTACTTTTTTATAATTTTTTCTATTAAAATTGACCATGTGTTGGTATTCTCTTTAAGAAACTCTTATAGTTTAGACAAAATTTGGATTAACGGAACCATTGATTAATTTTTCTGTATAAAACGAGAAAAACTGTACATTCTAGATATGAATCCCTCTAAGATTTGTAAGTTTACCACCGCTGACACCATCAGGATGAGCTATGATAACAATTCATTTTCATTTGTATTTTATTTTTTATTTTATTGAAACGAAAAAAAACAACATTCATACTATTGAGTTTATTAGTAGAAACATGAAACATAAACAGGTGCAAATCATTGAATGGTTGGCACATATATCTCTAAAATTTCAAGCACTATTATTCATGGTCATTAAAAAAAAACTCATGTGGATGGGCAAATGTTTTTCATTCACTGGTTCATCCTTTTGGTGCTATGAAACTTTCCAATATGCGATAAAAGTTAAATAATCTGTGAACTTCATGTTGACGTCTATGATACCTGATGTAATGTTATAGTTAAACTTGCATATAGTTCAAAAATAATATTTTTTCACAAAAATTTCAAAAACTTTTTTTTTCTTTTTCTTGAGTGTGTATTTATCATTGTTTTGTTAATTGATCTCTTGATCTGTTTCCTTTATCGTGAAGCTGCATACCATTTCATTCATTAAATATATTTATAAATAAATTGTCAACTTTTCGTTAAATAATCTCGAAGCCAACGTTGCCTTTTCTTGATGTACTTTGGTCCCTTTGGTCACGTCGAAATGACCACCAACGCATTAAAATAATATAATGATACATATTAATTGTAGGATATTATAAGCATATACAAAAGGTAATAATTATTGATTATATATCTATAACAGGCGTTTTCACCTTCTGAATCTGTTTTCTTGGTTAAAAAATTATGGTACGTGGAAATTAACGTGAATTATGGTTATCAGCGAAAACATGAAAAAAATCATTTTCCAAAAGTTACAATAGCCGATGAGTTGGAATCATTCTTGAATATTTCGGTGGGTTATGGATATCGATCTAAAATGAAAATCCGATGCGAAATCAAAGCAGGAGAAAAGAAAAACAAAAAAAATTAATGGTTTAGAGGTAAAAATGGATAAAAACAGGAAAAAAGTAAACAGTAGAAAAAATGCGTAATGGTTTAATCAGATGTAGTTTGATTCCAGTACGATTTGAATCACCAAAGATTTGATGACCTTACGAATACTTTTATTAGAATCGCCATTTACACGTTGCTCCCCAATACCCTCGTACTCTACTTTTAATTATTATGTACAAATATCTGGTGGTGCAACAAAAAATACGGTGGAAATAATGAAAAATGTGTGTAAATTGTGCATAATTGATTTTTAAATACTGCTAACTCTAATTGTCGTTTTTTTACTTAAAAAGAAAATGGTATTTTTTATTTCATTTCTTGATCACAGAATTGTCATGGCAGGCAACTGCAGTGCATCATTTTATGTACATGGCCATTGATCTGGATTATGTGTAAAAAGTAGCTTAAAGTTGCGGTTAAGGCAAAAGTACTTTTGAGTTTTAATGAAATTTGGTGAACAACCATGAAATTAGAAATTATAATTTTGTTTATTCTTGGGGAGTGGGGTGGAGAATTATAAAATTGAGAATTGGAATTAGGATAATTCTTGATGGAAATAACTATTATTTCAACATAATTTTATTTAATAAAAGATCTTACTGATTGTGGGAAGAATGCAATATGAGAATAATGAAGATGCTGACCTCATATTCAGTGCAAATGAATTCATGGCATGTGTTAGAATTTATAATTGGCATAACTGTTTTACCTTAATATGTTTAAGAATATAATGAGATAAATGATTATTTCTATGATACATTACATATAATCTCTGGAAGGGTATTTTAAGACTTCAGTAGCAATAGGTGTTCATTACAGATTTGTAACCTTAAAGAGGTGATTTCCTTCAAACTTGATAGTTCATTATGCAGGTAGCTAGTTCCCCATAAAGAAAATACAGTATAAGGTTGGTAGGAAAATTGCAAAATAGTATTATTATCTTTCAGTGGAAAGCTGATTTGCTGGGTGAAATACAGTGGTGGGTATACATGCTATTCCCAGAAATAGTGTGCAGGTTCCATTTGTTTATAATATAATAATTTTCTGGTTTATCTCAGGACATCAGAACAATTCTTGAGATACCATTAGGTTCAATTGAAGCAGAAAGATGAGTTTTGTACACTTGACTTTGTGGTAAGTTTATATATAAAACAGCAGTAGGACAATATTTAAGTTGCTTTTAACATATTCCAGAGCTATTTCGCTAATGTGTTCTCTCGTGGATGTAGTCAATTAGTATTATTTTTGTGTCATAGGGTAAATGTTACTTCATGGTGCACTCTTGGCTTCCATCATTTGCCCTCGTTGATCTTATCTCACTGACTCATTCTGGCATTCTCCCATCATGGGTATATTACGCCCTATCGTTGACTCATTAATTCTCAGTGGGTCTCAACCTATCTCTGTGCTATTGGGCCTGGCACTTTGTCCCTATAGTGCTTCATCTTTACCATTTGATCACTCATTCCTTTCTGAATTCGATGAGTCGAGACTCTATCTTTCAAGCCCTCATCTCTAGGAAAAATTAACTGCTAAGCAGTTAAGACCTCTGTTGCTCCATCGCACTTCTGGAATAACCATAATTCTGTATCCGCGTTGTTTCTTCAGTATACCAGGAAGTAGGTTTAGTCTAAGAATTTGGTGTGTAATTAATCCAACTTCTTTAGTGTGAAATGGATTATAGGGTGCAATTGTTTCTTGTAAATGAAGTTGTAGGTGTAAATTTTCTCGTTCTAATTTAACTGTAAATTTTAGGTATAATTATGTTGATTTATAATTTTTAATTTATTGATTCATAAAATATTTGTAGGTGTTTTGTAATTCTAAGTTGCTGTAAATTAAAATTGATTTCAATTCAATAATAATTGTTGCTAAAAATTGTAAATTGTGTATTCTAATTCGATTTTCATTTTAACTTAATAATTTAACATGTAAAATTTTAATTATAATTGCAATATTATTCAGTATTAACAAATGATTACAGGTGTAATTTTAACGCAATTATATATGATCAATTATAAAATTAATAATTCTAACGTTTAATTATGTTAAAATTCTAAATATGATTGAACGACATGAAGCAATTGCTTGTGTAAAGTTAAATTCTAATTCTAATTCTATTACAATAATTCGTGAAATTATAAAATTTTAATTATAATTATATTCATATGTAAAATATTTGTAGGTACAATTGTATATGTATGCAAATAAGTTTTTGTTTAAATGTTAGTTTGTGATGCATAAGCGTTAACAATAATAAATCCAAAATAATATGAATTTTTGCTTAACATAATAAGTTTATAGAAAATAATGACCATTCGTACAATAGAATTATATTCTTTATTGCAGTGCTATACAAAAAACTTTATATACGTCGGTGTACATCATCATAACTTGTTCAAATTTTGCATCATATAAAACATGCCGGTGCTATAAAACTACTGCTAAACAAAAACCTCAATCTTATTTGGAGATTTTGGCTGGATGTATCAAGATAATAGTTAACATATGAATTATTGTGGAAGTCACACACACCAAGTTACCTTGGGCAGGCAACTCTACTGAAGGATTTTTATTCAGCAGGGGTTTATGTGGTGGTGAAACATATTTATTCTTATGAAAATTCTCTTTTAAGTGTGGGTGTGTGATTAGGTAAATACTATAAAAAATCTGTACATGTAATTGATATATTTAATATATAATATGTTTATATACTTAACATTATGAAATTCTACTCTCCCAATAGCAAGGTCATGGAAGTCTCATCGTACATGTATTTGTGGTGATTAAAATATCTCATAAACAAATACTAATTCTGAAAATAAGGGCACACTGCATTTTCATTATGAGATCACTGAACTTCCAAATTTCCTGAGGTTCTCAGGAGATTTGCTATGGTGCAGCAAGGTTCTAATGAAGGTGATTAAGAGCTTGAAAAGTTATTGTTAAATAATTTGCTCTGAGTCCCACCTTTGTATGAAATTCTATATCATCAACATATATGATTAGTGTAGTGAGAACTCATCATCTCACAAACTGGGTGTGATAAATCTCATGTTAATTTGTTCTCATGAGTTGTTTAGATACACGATCCACAGCATACATGGCTTGTATAGTTATTACTCTAGTTTACATAAGGATATTTGATTTTTTCAAAATGGCTCATGTGTTTAGGAAAAGACATGTTGAAGAAACCTCATACTATTATTATAACAGGCTGCACTCTGGTGGTACATGCAGCACTAATACCATATATTGGTAGTTAAAGGTCATCACCTAGTTCTTATGTTTAGCCAAGGGTAGTATTCCTGGTGTTCTGGATATGTTACTTTCCATACCTTTTAAGTCATGAGGTTGGGTGGTGGTAGGGGTATATCATGTCACTCATGCAGGTACATAGGGGGCTATTTTAGGTATATGTTCTATGATGGGTGGTTTGCTACTAATTATCCATCTATATATATACTTCTGTAATTTTTAATATAATTGTCTCTTCTTAATATGGGTGTTGGGTACTTGCTTGGCCAGTTCATGGCAATATATTCTTCCTCCTTCACAGACAATGAACGGATGCTAAAAAATGGGCTCATTGGTGAAAATTTACATGTTGAATTCACAATGACTTCTTCCAGGATTTTCCTTACTTTGTTTAGACTTACACAATGTGATGGAGTAGCATAGTGAAGATAGAAATATATTGGTGTGTTTTCTTTTTGCAT
Organism: Pinus albicaulis; assembly: GCA_034641835.2. Classification (NCBI taxonomy): domain Eukaryota; kingdom Viridiplantae; phylum Streptophyta; class Pinopsida; order Pinales; family Pinaceae; genus Pinus; species Pinus albicaulis. The sequence continues at coordinate 60,647 of JAXQQM020071510.1, forward strand.
GAAACTCTTATTTTCAGGGACTTAGGTGATACAACATGTTGACACATTGTGGCAGGTGTTGAGACCAGCTCAAAGAAATAAATGTTATGTTATTCAGCTCAAGCTAGACTTCTATGTTGTCGATGGCTGATGAATTGACTGTGAACAAATTCAAATTCTTAGAAAAATTAAATATTGGTTTTAGCATTCACTAATTCGCAAAGATATATCAGCGTATAGGTATACTAGATAGCATATGTTTTTATAGTAGCAGTAATCCTGTAGAAAATGAAATAGCGGTTACCACGCGATTCATGTGACTCTAGGCTTCCAGTACATGGTCTCATGAGGAGCTCGGTCTTCGTCTTGTAAATGTATTCCCTTCTTCATAACATTAGTGAGGTCTAGTAATGAAAATCATGGCAGAAAAATAATAAAACATTATAAATATTCTTAATGAAAAGGCTGCAGCATTAGTACTGTAATGCGAATGAACACAGAGAATAAATACGGGTAACACATGTTAATAGCCTTCAACATAAAGTTAAATGTTAAGGTCCCTTTACCTAAAATTGTATGACATAATTCATTCCATTGGCTAAAAATATAGATAGATAGTAATGACACATTTTTGTACATGATCAACGTCACGATCTACGAATGAGCATAAGCCACAGTATTGATACAATAATGTAGCAACTACATAAATTAAATAAATATCTTGGCGTGGTGTTGGAACTAAATGTATATACACAAAGAAAACATATTCTGATAAACATGCTTGTACATACCTCACCAATGGTGTTACATGCAGCAATTAATGGATGGCTCATATGGAGATGTCTACATGAGGATGCATACTCCTCAACTCATCTTGCTCCATATCAACATGTCATGGAATACTCTGTCGATGCCCTCCTTGCACTAGATGAAGGTTAATATCCCTAAGCAAACTTCACCCTCTCAGCGGAGTCTAAATATATTCTTGTCTTCCTCACTCATTTGTGATGCCTTGGAATAAGAGAGCTAAATCCTCTAGAAGTGTAACTACCTAAGGTAGTGAGGAATTTCATAGAGTCTTTGAGGCTATTGACATCTGCACAGCATCAATTAAGTTCATATGTACGACCTTTTAGCATCCATAAATTTGGACCTAGTATACATGTATAGTTGGGGTCCATGCTCTCAGGAATTGAGCAAACAACATCCTAACAAAATATTGCAGCACCTCATCATTATTTGAACTTTAAAATGTCCATCTAAAGAACTTCTCATAAATATAAGGTAAATATTGAATCAATGGAATCACAAATCCTGGGCGTTTTTTGTCTTTGAAACAGTCAATGGTAAGCAGAGCCATTTTCATTTCCTGCCATTTGTAGAGTGATGCCAATCATGAAGTGTCCTCCTGTATGTTATCCAAAAAAACTTAGGTTGATGGTACAACCCCACGATAGTCTCATCGAACTCAAATTGTGCAAGACAATTTGGAACAATTTGACTTGGGGCGAGGAGAAGTGCAACTTTGTGATTCATTTAACAATCTTGTGGAATGCTCCCTCATCCCTGTTGACCAAAACATATGTTATCTTCTGACATCTTCTTTCAGGGGAATATCACCGAGATGGGTGTAAAGGGGATCTGTAGCTGATTTTGAGCAAACTCAGACCTAAGTATCTCACCTAAAGGAAGTGACCTGCCATATGCTGCATCATTAAATTCTTCTTTTATATTAATAAAAAAATTAAATAATTTATAAAGAAAATTTGTATTTAAAAAAAAGCTTATGCAATTCATTTATACAGAAAATACAACAAGCATTCATCTCTTCCTCTTAAATATTACTGGATGAACCTTGTGAAAAATGAATGTCTCTATCACCCACTGTACAAAACATTCAATTGTTTTATAACACAAGTACCATGGAGGCCACACAATAAAAATTTATGATAAAAACATGCATGTGTTCAACACTTCAGAAGATTTTACACCGGAGAGAAAGTATCCAATTGTGGAATGGATGCCATTGAAACAATGCTATCTTTCCCCTCACCAACAGCAAGTAACCCAACTCCTAAGTTGCTATATGGTATAATACATTTTCTATTCAAGCATATGTTGAAAAAAAAAATCACCTATTCATATGAATATAACCATAGCTGAACATTTATTATGATTGTATAATGTACATATAAAGTATAATAATCATGGAATACAAATACTAATTGAAGGCCAAATGGAAACAAAGTCTCATGAGATATCTTGTTTGAATTTCCTTCACAGAGACACACAATTAAACACTGAATGGTATTAGTAATGCAGGACAAAAAATTCACATTAAGTGATTTTCACAACAACGATAAATATAACCTGCCTTGAAAACATGACATAACTAAACAGCAATGTGGAAGTAAGTGTCACTCGCGTAGGAGGGTGCCCTATATAAAGGATCACCTGATGTAATGGAGAAGGGGTCTCAGGGGCTCACGCCTGCCCTCATATGTGATAGAAATATAAACAAAGAACAGGCGAGAAAGAGATGCAAGCTGGGTAGAGAAAAGGAGAAGTTCTAGAAATTAGCGTGGTGCCAAGGTTCTCACTCTAACTCTATAATTATTGCAAACTTTTAGACATGTTTCTCCCATTCATGAAAAACAACTCCCAGGACTGCTTTCTAGAGACCTAAGCAGAGAGGTATTGGTGGTTTTATACTACCTTCTCCTACTACCCAGGGTTGCCTCAATGCCATTGAAACCATTTGAATAAGTAAAAAATGTAGCATGGTACATAGCCCAAGTCCCATGGTATGATGCAGAGAGTATCCCTTAATGAGTTCTCTTTCAGCTTATTATTAATATATAAAGTTCCTTCAGTTCTTGAGGAATCAGGGTTTGGTTTGATTTCCTTCTCCTTCTGTGGTGACCAGATATATTCATTTCTTGATGTTCACATTACATGGACATAATAAAGAAAATATAAAAATGATGCCAAAACCATAAACTATGGTGACACTTAGTGAGAATGAGTTGATAAAAGTCATGCATTACAAATCATTAAAAGTTTGGGACAAACTTGGAATATCATATGAAGGTGATATAGAGAACAGAAGAAAACTGAAAACAAACTAGGATGAGGGTTTAAAACTTGATAATGAAGGAAGATGAAACTGCTACAAAATATTTGAGAATGACTTGGAAACAATGACCAATGAAATCAAGAGCATCGATTTAAATTTGAGATGAAGTCATTTTGGAAAAATCTGAAGATATTCCATAAAGATTTGCCAATATACATTATTAAATAATTAGTTTAAACACTACTATGGAAGAGTATTCTTGGAATTATGCAAACATGAGCTACAATATTTTAGAAGAGAAATATGAATCTGAAAGGCAGAGTTGCATTCAAAACCTCTAAGAAGTTCAATGGTATCTCAAAATCTCAAGAAAATTAAAGAAAAAGAAAATAAAGGAAGATAGTGAAGCAAGTTTGGGCAATTTGAACAAAGATGATATAGAAATATATTCACTTGGATATTCCTTTAGAAAAGAGATACAAATGCTACATGAAAGAGAATCGATAAAGGTAATCAAAAGTGTTGATATTGTTTTTTATGAATATTTTTCTGCTACAAAGCGTTTTAAAAGTTGTTGTAGATGATCATGATTTCATAGAATATGAGGATAAATATTTTAGAAGAAGAAAAAAGAGAAAAATACCCTCCACTACAAGAAGAGCTCCATAAAATTCCACATTCCAAAATAAGCACTAAAAGTCCAAGTCTTGGAAAGAAAGAAGCTTGGAGGTGAAAACAAGGAGGAAATTATTAGTCAGTTAAATCAAGAACATTGTACTATTTAAATATCAAATGAAATACAAAAAAGTTCAATGAGACAAAATAAGATCAACATTGGGTCAAAGAAATGAATGAATAATTCCGATTATATTGAAGAAATACATGGGCTGTGCAATTCAAAATAATTTATAAATTAAAAAATAAATAAAAATGTTTAATCATAAACCTTCAGTTCAAGATTGAAAAATCATGGGGAAAAAGGGCAATTTTTTTCTCAAATCAGATGGAATGATAAGAATATACATGATTGATTTTATTTCTAGGATCTGTTTTTTAGATCAATAAATGAATAAAATTTGGGATTAATATAGCTTTTCTTCATTAAATATGAAATAAATTGTCTCGTACAGATTATGGAGAATATTTGTTGAAGTTAACCAATTATAATGCCTCGCTTTATGTTGTTATTCTTGGTAGGATTGGGTGGAAAAAAAGCCCATACACCTCTGACTCGCCATTCCAACTACAAAACTTTACATATTTGGCATGGAAACTAAACTCTAAATTTTGCAGTTGTCGATTTGCGATTACAATATCGCATCACATTTGACTTACCATTGTGCGCACCCAGAAGTCTATCCATTTAGTTTTGCGATGCGATAAGTCGGCCCCACCTCATAAGCCGGTGCAATACATATGAATACCATTTAAACTTTATAATACTTACCATTCAAACCCTTTGTCGATTCATATCCGCCGATAGCTAGTGGGTCCCTCCTCCCCGCACTTCACAAATTTTAGTGATTAACTCCCATAGCTCATAACTAAAATCCAAAACCTACGATATGCGCTGCTGTCTAGTCCCACTTACCCTCCACGTCATTTCCTTCCCCTCATCACCCTCCATCTTTCCTCCATCTCCGCATGCCCACCATACATCCAACGGTCCTCGTTGCATTTTTGTACTCCCCCTAGCTTTCAAACTTTAACAATGGGGGCCGGGGGGGGGTCCGGAATGAGCGTATCACTAGCAACCCAGCCCCACTATGTGTTGTGCCCGTAGTCTGTCTGCACCCCCTCTCCAAACACCGCTTACCACTCTCGCCCCCCTCTGAAAATTCCTTTGTGCCATTCAAAAAACCACTTCACCTTTGACTGCTACCAATGCCACCACGCCATGTCCTCCATCATACATCCCCATTTTTCAATAGCCATCCCTCCACGACCGGGAATTTTAGGTTTGAAAACTCATTCTACGAAGAAATAAGGTGAAGCACGGCCAAATGGGCTCGGGTAGTGAAAAGACACCACAAGACGAGTTAGGCAGCAAAGGCATTTCATGCAGACTTACTATGGTTATAATAGCAGAGACTGAAGGGGAAGCAACACACATCAGCACCACCATCAATAAATGAAAGTGGCCAGCAATGCATAGATTAGATTACCCAACACATGTTTTTATGCAAAATAGAGCCAGATGTCGGAGCTTCCATTGGTTGCCTCTTCAATACCATCACAGTGACCTCCAAAGCTTACTGTTTGATCTTCCAAGGAGCCATTGAAGTGTTTGGATCTACGAAGAGTTGCCCAAAATTAATTCCAGAGGCGGTTGTTGTCAGTGATGTCTGAATCAGGCATTACATGGCCACACTTGTCATTTTCTGCTTAATTGTAATCAATTAAAGTTTCCGACTAAGGTAGGGCAACCAACTTAGTCTTTAGATAAACACTGCATACCCTAGCAGTATGAGGGGTTGGAAAATTGGACCCTGCTGAAGCTTACATTGTGAGAAGTATTGGAACTCTATAATTGTTGGAGCTGGGCATCAATAATAAGAGACCATTCACAGGATTATTGAGCTATGTTAATGGTGATTTTTTTCCTCTGTATTAATGTTTTCCTCTTTCTTTTCATGTTGTGCATCAATTATCCAATTTCAAAACAGAAAATTTAGATTAAGATTTGCTAGGAGAGTACCTTAATTCTGTTTGTGTTTGTTATCTTAATGTTTTCCTCTGAGACCTGAATGAAAAATTCAAGGACTTTCTGCTCTGCATTTATGTTGAAGTATATTTAAAGAATTCTTAACTGCTCTTTAGCTATTGCTGAACCCACTACTTTCTCCCATCTCATATTCACACTGCTAGTAAGATCCATTTTGCATAGTTAGCTTGCCCTGTGAATGCCCTTGAAACGTTGTTTCACACTTCAGCCTTTATGACTCCATAGCCCAATGGACTGAGTCTCACAGATCCATCTGTCCAACCACCCAATCAATCAAAACAAACAACCCCCATCACTGTAACTAGCCTAATATCAACAATTATAATTATCAAGTTAAATCATAAAATATAGAGAGGCGTCTCTGAGTCTAGGAATGCTAGGTCCTAGAATCCAAAGTGGTTTGATGTTGTCCTCCGCCGTTTTTTCTTGCTAATCTTCTAAATTATGGAGGGCTAACATAATGATGACTCTGCTGGGGATTGAGTTATTGAAAAAGCTTAATATTTCTTCAGAACTCAGAACCCCACTCAAAATTAGATGATTCAAGTATTTGCCAAGATCAGTTTCTAGTTTTTTATGGTGGAAAATAGCCAACCACAAGAAAGTTGAAATCATCCACCTGGTGACTCCAATTCAAACCAGTTTCATTCAAAGACTCCACTGAAGGCGGGACCTGAAACATGACCAATCAGCCTAGAAGGAGAAAGCATTCAAACCCAAATTGGATTCAATAAAACGTTGTTTTTATATGTAACTATATTCTATCCTACTTTAAGCTTGATCAAAAGTACACCGCTGAGGTCTACATTGATCATTGGTAGTTTAATGATCCTCAAGAATCTAAGCCCAAAATTGTAGACCATGTACATACTTTTACACCTGTGCATATCCCTGATGCACTTGTAGAAATCCTAGTGGCACATGAGGCTTGTACTTCATCTCCTTCTCTTACAAAATCTCCAAATGGTTATAAGCCTCCTGCTTTACTGCCTATACCTGTAAAAGTCCCAGATAGATACAAGTTTATGGTTTTTCCTCCTATCCTACATGACCTCCCTGTAGATTTTATCAATAATCTACCTAGATTTGATGGAGAAAACGCAAATATCACTGTTGAAAAACACATTCAAAATCTTGAGGATTTCCTTGATCTGTTTGAGGTGGGGGAAGATGATGTGCATATCAGAATGTTTGCCCTATCATTGCAAGGAAAAGTGAAAAGTTTGTTTATAGATCTTCCAACTGCAAGCATTAGCAACTTTCATCAAATCACTCAAGTTTTCCTGGATAGATGGGTGGTCCCGGGAAATGTTTTTCTCATCATAGAAGAGTACAACCATTTAAAAAGACAGCCTGGGGAGACAGTACAACATTTTTCAGCCAGATTCAATAAGGTATACCATTCAATACATGCTAAGATAAAGCCACCCCTAGGATGGGCTCTTTTGCACTACCCAGATGAATTTGACCCAGAGATGGCATTCCGGTTAAGAGAAAGGGACCCTGCAATCTTGGAAGAAATGAAAAATGTGGTATTTTATGTGGAAGCCAACCTGTTGAATAGAGAAGCAAAGTTAAAGGCAATAAAGAAGGATAAAATAGAAAGAGAGTGATTGATATCTGCATAGATAAAGCTAGATATGTTGAAAAACACAGTCAACAAAATGATGCATATGATTAGTAGGAAAGAGGAACTTGATGTTTAGATACCTCCTGTTCCATTAGTTCCAGAGAAGACAAACATCAATGTAACCAAGAAGTTTGCAGCCCATCCTAGACACCCTAAAATAGAAAATGATTGTTTCATGTACTTTATCCACAACACAGCCAAAGATGAAGTCCAAAATCAAAAGGAGTCAGGGAAATCCTCAACAACAATGTACATGATATATGACCTTGCATACAGAGGTACCCATCTTGAATATGATTATCCAGAGGAAGACTATAAGATCAAGGTTGAGGCTGATTATTCGAAGCAGCCAACACTATGTTCTTGGGAGGAACAAACTTAGTTGTCACAATGCAAAGATGGCAACTAAAATTTACATGTTGAGCAAGATTGTAAGAAAGAAAATGTGAAAAGATGTCAAGTAAGTGCAAAATGCATTCCTCTATCTTTTTCCTCACTCTTAAGAGAGCATTACAAGTAGGTTGCAAATGGGAGGGAGGAGGAATGCTCTAATGAGTCAGTTTTGGAAAAGAGAGATGATCCTGAACCTTTTTCAGATCCAGAAGTTCTCCCCATGAGTCTTCTTGAAACCATAGAATCTGAAATAGAGGAAAAACCAATACATCTTGAGTCTTTACCCTTATGTTTCAATTCATTTCAGATTATGAAAGGGAATCTAGATCACCTTCTAGATGATAATCGCAGGAGAAGAAATCTCTCTCAACAATCAGATGAGGAAATCAGGGATGATAGAATACCTATTTTAGATCCAGGGGTTCAGGCCTTGAGTTATTTTGAATTTCAAGTAGCAGATGAAATCACAGAGCCTGAAACAGATGATGAATTGATCAATATTTATTCTTTTCCCTTATGCTTTAATGCATTTCAGATTATGAAAGGGAATTGGGATCACATTTTGGATGATATTCCTAAGAGAAAATATGAGGTCGCAAAAGAACCAACTCTGCAACCTAAAGCACCACATGACCCAGTAGCATATGTGTCGGAGGTTCTTTGCTTTCAAATTCAATATTTTTATGTTTATAATGCTCTCAAAAGCTGCTATGATATGGACATGACTAGACAACTTCTCCATTATCTGATTCAGTACAAGTAGTGGCACAACACTCATCGGGAAGCATGCAAACATGTTCCAAGTTGCTTGTAGACTAGGAGAGCACATCTGCAGTACCAAGATATAAAGCTGAGGTGGCTGAGTCACCATACCCAGAAATAAATCAATAGTATCTTGATCCAGTGGTTGTCTATATGGAGGAGTTGTTCTTCACAAAGCCAACATACATTTCTAGCATGGAAGTTGTTTTTCAAAGGTACTAATAAGCTGAATAATTTAGTGTCCTAAATTGATAGCATAAATTATCGACCAGGGCTAGTAAACTGATGAAGTGTGATGCACTATATGTGCCTAAGTATCCATTTTTCTTACTTCGTTTTTTTTAGTGTTTTATTGATGTTTTAGGGTTTTTATGTTTGATTCTTAGTATGCTACTCTATGCTAAAAACATGAAGTTAGATCTATGTCAAAATGGAGAAAAGGAAATGTTAATAAATGAATTAAAACAGATTTTATTTGCAAGTTCTATTCCTAACTAGAAAATGATGAAAACAGAGAGTCATAATCCATGGATATTACAGCTTCTAAATGAATATTCATGAAATGAAAAGTAACTCAAAACACTACAACTTAATCTGATTCATTTAGTTAGAGATTTTTTGGAAGAGCTTGTGAAAAATATTAATTCTAATGCAATGAGGATCTCCTAAAACATAAAAGGAAATGCTGAAACAAACAGTAACTTAGAACATTACAGTGAAATCTCATTCATTTGATAGAGGTTTATTGGAAGAGCTTGAGAAAAAGATTACTATAATGTAGTAAGGATCTCCTATGAAATGCTGAAATAACTTATAACATTACAACTAAATCTCATTCATGAGTTAAAGGTTTATTGGAAGAGCTTTTTGAAAGAGATTAATCATAATGTGATAAGGATCTTCTATAAAGCAAAACAATCAATAACTCACAATATTACAACTTAGTCTCATTCGTGAATTAGAGATTTATTGGAAAAGCTTTTGAAAGAGACTTAACTGCAGTATAATGAGGATCTTCTTTTTAACTAAATAATAGAAAATGAAATGCTAATAACTCAGAATATCACAATTGAATCCCATTCATTTAATAGAGATGTATTGGAAGAGCTTGAGAAAGAGACTAACTGCAATATCATGAGGATCCTTTATCTAAGAAAATGACATGAAACATAATGCTAAAAGCTATGATTTCAGAAAGCAATCTAAGTAAGGAAATATGACAAAACAGAATTGAAAATGACTTATCTAGAAAACATGTAAAACCTCCTCAAATAGTAGGGGCCCTCTGCTACCAATTCGGTGTAATCCTTAGCTCCTTGAAGATGTGATCAAAACAACATCAAAGAACTAAACTTCTTTATTGATAAACTCACAAATCTACATCCCATTCCATCTTAAGCTTTGTTACAAGACACTCTATAATCCTTTCTCTTCTTCTCCTATTTTTCACCATTTTTCACATATCTTGATAGGAGAAAGCTTCCCCTATTTATACAAAAATATGAGAAGTTATCTCATTAATGAGAGTCCATGAATCTCTCCCTCTATCTCTAGAGTTACAATCAAAATAGTAAATGATAAGACACATGTATTTTTAGAGTTTCAATACAAAATAGGAAATGAGACACATATCTTCTTAGAGTTTCAATACAAAAAGGAAATGAGACACATATCCTCATGATCCCATGATCTTCTCCACTCAAATTCGAATGTGGTTTTGGTAGGCCACATAAAGGTCTTTTAGAAGCTTCCTTTTGACCTACACATGGCAACAATCTCATCCCACTTGTTAGGTATAAGCATATGCACATTATTTTCTAATTTTTAACCAAAAATTCACTTAAAAATGCTAAGAATTAATAAAGTTTGGAAAAACATAAATGTAACCCAATAGTGGTAATGGTAAGGTAAATGTAATGAAATGGAGGTGGAGTGAAGGTGGTAATATGGAAATATAAGTGAAAATGTAATGGAAGTGAATGACAATTTCAAGGCCCAATACTAAGATCCATGTAAACAAGATCGTGACGTGAATTTCTATCAAACACCATTGTCGTGTTTGTCTCAGACCATGATGAAGAGAAATGAAAGAAAAAGATATTATAACAATTTCTTTGGAGGCTATTGATCCTTCTCGGATTGGATGCTATTCAAAAGAAATTTCTGATTTTCCACGCAATAAAAAAGAGATTCAAGCTTTCAATGGTAAGATGGACTTCTTAAGGAGATTTATTCCAGATCTGGTCAAGTATATTCGAGAAATGACCAAAATTATAAAAAAGGACAATGAGGTAAAGTGGTCTGAGGATGCCAAAAATTATTTTAATTCAGTGAAGTTTGGCTTAACTAGAACTCCTATTCTAATCAACCCAAATTAATCAATTGATTTCATCATATTTCCATTTTCCTTCGAAAATACCTTGGCTGCGGTTTTGATGCAAAATAAATATAAGACTGAGAAACCCATTACATTCTTCAGCCATACCATCAGGGATGCAACCCTTAGATATAACATAATTGAGAATAAAGCATTGGCCTTGGTAAAGGCATTGAAGGACTTCCGTGTATATATCCTTCATTCACATATTCTAGCTTATGTCCCCAATGCAGCAGTAAATGATGTTATTATGCAGACTGATTCGAAAGGTAGAAGAGGGAAGTGGATAGAAGCAATGTTAGAGTATGACCTCGAGATCAAACCCACAAAGTTGATAAAAGGTTAGGGATTAGACAATATCATGGAGGAATCAAATTTACATGCTCTAGATATCAACGTCATTTCAGTTTTTTCCGATGAAGAAGAGGAAGGCAGACTGATATTTTTCTCTCATCCCCTTGGTATTCCGACATCATATATGTTCTTCAACATCTAAATCCTCCTCCAGGCATGTCTAAAAGTAAGGGAAGGTCATTAAAGTTGAAGGCTTCCAAATACTACATTTTGGACAACGCTCTTTACTGGAAAGACCCAGGAGGTGTCTTGCTGAACTGTTTAGTAGAAGATCAAGCCAAAGAGGTAATGAATGATTTCCATAAGGGAGAATGTGGAGGTCACTAGTTTTGGAAAACCATGGCTAATAAGGCGTTGAGGGCTGGATATTATTGGCCAACTCTTTCTGCATATTTATATCAAATAGTGATAATTTTCCATGAGTGTCGGGTATTTCAAGGTAAAATAAAACTTCTTCCATTATCTTTCCAGCCTATTTCTGTGCAAGCACCATTTCAGCAGTGGGGCCTTGACTTTATTGAAGAGATTCACCCTGCATCATCTGCACAACATAAATGGATCTTAACGACCACCAAATACTTCACTAAATGGACCAAAGTGATCCAAACTAGGCAAGAAACAAATTTAGTAATTATTCATTTTTTTTAGACTAACATTTTGTCTCGTTTTGGTTGTCCTCATAAGATAATTATAGAAAATGTAGCTACATTCAAGTCGAAAAAATTGGTTGAGTTTTTTGACAAGTACAACATCAAATTGGGGCACTCAACCGTGTATTATCTGCAAGGTAATGGATTGGAAAATTTTTCTAATAAATCTTTGATTAATATCATAAAGAAGATATTGGAGGCAAACAAGAATAACTGGCACACAAATATTGTTAATGCTTTATGGGAAGACAGCGTGAGTAGTAAGAAATCAATAGGAATGTCTCCTTTTCAGGTGGTATATGGAATATATACTATTTTTCCTATATCACTTGTAGTCCTGGTTATAAAGTTGTTACAAGAAGCAGGAAGTGAAGAGAATGATGTACAATGCTGGATCAGTCAAATGATCCATCTTCAACAAACAAGAGATGAGGTATTTCAGAACACCTCAAAGCTTCATGAAAATATAAAGAAGGTATATGATAGCAAGACAAAGTCAGATGATTTCAAGATTGGAGATGTGGTCCTCCATTGGGATGCTAGAAACGAGGAAAAAGGGAAGCACAAAAAATTTGAGAACCTGTGGAAATGACCATACAAGATTTCAGCCTCTCATGGACAATATGATTTCCTATTGGAAGAGATGAATGGAGAATATTGCTTAGGAGGAACAGTAAATGGTAGGATCCTTAAGCATTATCTTTTGTGATGCATATTTTTGAAAATTTACCAATTCCGTTTTATATATTAGTTTAAATTTTCTGCAAAGTGTGAAGCAGAGAATCATCAGAGCTTGGAGCCCAAGGTGAAGGACATAAAGTTTCACTGGTTTTCTGTTGTTTTCAAATTTTATTCAAATTCAAGTCAGTCTAGTTTTGAGTCAGTTTATTATATCAATTTTTCAATATTCAATTTGGTTTTTAGCTTTTGACTCCATGCCCAATGGTTAGGCTACTTGGTTTATTGTGTTCTTGACACCTCCAAGGAGTTGCAATCCCCATCTGGAGAAAATGTTAGTGTAAGTTTTTGCATCCTGTCACCAATGATCAAATGGAATATTATCATGTTCTAATAGGGTCCTTAAGTCAAATTTTTTTCATTTCATTAGGTGATCATGCAAAAATTTGATCACTGGATGTAGATCTAGGTATGTTTTTACTCCTTCCAAAGTTTTACTAATTGCTGGTTCATTTCACCTCTCAACTGAGTGTACTATCATTCAAAATTTTTCATCATCATTACAGACATATTTATCATGGTTTCATTCAGTCCAGAGTCTCCATTAGGTTTTTATGGTTCCAAGGTCATCAAATCATCATTCCATGCATAAAGTCCAGCAAGTGGAGGAGTGACAATAAAGTAATTTCATCAATAAATTTGATTTCAAAGAAAAAATGCAATTTTATGTTCTTAATTTATAATAAGTACTTCAAATTTCCAAGTATCTGCAAATGCTCAAGTTCCACGAGCAAATGTTCAAGGTTCCGGGAAGAAGTTCCATGTTCCAAAGCCACCAAAAGCCAATGAAAGGTTAATTTTGAAAAGGAAAATGTGGGTCCATGATCATTTAATGATTTTAATCCAAGTTTAAAAGGCCCTAAAGGACAAAAATACATGCATTCTTAATTTTACAGCACCAAGCTCCCAAGCCGATCAGTGGATATTGGTGACCACACCCTATTCCACTTGGGGCCCCACCATTGTCTCTTTAGTTTTCACAACTTACTATTTTTAGTATTTTTAGGGTCTGAACTTGAGAAGCTATTTTGACGCTGAGCCGGAGATAGTATATTGAAGTCACGTCTGGGGGGGGGTGCAAACATATTTAACCCAATAGGGGCCCATAGTTTTGACGCTTCATCTCCTGGGTTAGGTTTTGGACGTTTAGAGTTCTCCATTGTGTCTCCGTAATAAATAGGCCCTCGAGCCTCATTGTAACATAGTTCGAGAGGTTTGTATTACTTATCTCTTCTCGAGAGATTCCCTACCAGCACCCTAGCTATTTTATTTCCATTATGTCTGTAAGCATCTTTCTGTTATTTGATATTAATGAAATGAAGTGTTATTTCCGCTGCATCTCTGTATTTATGGTTATGTGTTTATTCTGTTGCGTTCCTGCATAAAATTCGGATCAGTGGTATCAGAGCGGTCTGCTTTTTCTCGATCCTTCTTTGCATGTCCCCAACGAGGTCGGGGTATAAGGAGCTAGGGCTTGATCTGGTGGAACCTTTGCAAGATCAGCCTCGCAAACCTCGACGGACGCCCATGGGGGACGAAAAGAAAGATGAGGGAGCAGGAGATCCTATCAAAATATTGCTAGAGGAGGCCCTCGAAAGACAAAGGAACGTGATGATGGATAACTTTGCTCAGATCCTTCAACGGCTACCCACCGGCGGCGCATCTGCATCCAGCAGCCACTCTGGAGGCGCGACTCCTTTTAAGGTACAAGTAAATTTTGACATTTCCATATTTGAGGGTCAAATAGACGCAGATGCCGTAGATAGATGGTTGAATCTGTTAGAAGGATATTTCTCGGTTCATGACTTTTCAGACCGGGAGAAGATTATTTTTGCACTCCTCAAAGCTACCCCCCATGTTAAGGACTGGTGGGAAACCTACTGTGAGAACAAGGACCAGACATAACCCTCTTTGTTCTCGGCCGTACCAACTTGGAATTCTTTCCGAGACGCCGTCAAGGAACAGTACTATCCCGTGGGGAGCTATGAGGACAAGTACATACAATGGACCACGCTGCGACAACAAAGGGATCCAGATGTGCACGAGCTGACGAATCTGTTCCATACCCTGCGCACAAAGTTGGGTATCAAAGATTCAGAGAAACATTTGGTGCTAAAGTATCGCAGCTGTCTGCACAGATACATTCGGGAGGAAATGGAGTTCCTCGACATCTCCTCGCTTGGTACGGCATACCGGTATGCTGTCAAGATTGAGCAGAAATTCAAACAGAAGAAGCGAGACTTTGGATCTGCGAATCAAAAGCAAGGAAAAGGTGCTTCCAAACCGCAGAACAAAGGACAGAGCATGGCGGCTAAGGACAACCCGTCAAAGCCACAAGACAAGAACAACACCGTGAAGCCAAAGAAGGACACGGGAAAGTGGTGTGAGTTCCATAAGAGCTCCACTCACAACACAAGTGAGTGTCGGGCCAAGCAGTCGCTAGTAGCCGAGATGAGGGCTTCTGAGTCAGATGCATGCTCCGACTCCGAATCAGAACCTGAAAAGGGGAATGAAAAAGGGAAACAGATTATTGATGTAGAGCCCAACGCCACTGTTGCCACTACAAAGGTCCAGAAGGAGGAACCGGAAGATCCAGAGGAGGAGGAACGTCTCTTCCACTCCCAGATGTGGGTAAAGGGCTCCCCTGTACAGTTCATTGTCGACAATGGGAGCCCAAAGAACCTCATTTCAGCAGACGCCGTGAAGCGGTTGGGCTTGCCGACCACAGCTCACCCACATCCATACACCATCGGGTGGCTTCACCAAGGACGAGATCTCCGCGTCAGCCAGCAGTGCCGCCTTCCCTATAGCATCAAGCCCTTCACGGATGAGGTATTATGTGACGTTACTCCTATTGATGTTTCTGATGTATTATTAGGACAACCATACTTGTGGAAGCGTCATGCTGTGTATGAGTCTCGACCTCGTGCTGTTATTGTTACTTTGGAAAATAAGTTGTACAGGATACCAGAGGTACCACCTCCTGCGGCTATCTCTTTGGTTACTGCAAAACAATGCAGTAAGCTCATTTCCCAAACCAGGAAATTTGTTTTCCTGATGATCCGCCCCTAGGGCAAGAAGAAGACTATGGCCACGACCTCTAGACATGGCTCCTATGCACGACAACAACAAATGGAAAAGGTTGTGGAGGAGTACGAGGACATATTCACCTCACCCATAGGGGTGCCTCTACACTGTTAGGCCAAGCACCCCATTGACCTGACCCCAGGTGCCCCACTACCCAATGGACCGATCTATAGGCGCTCTGTTATGGAGAATGATGAAATCAAGAGGCAGATTTAGGAGTTGCTGTAGAAAGGTCACATCCGGCCAAGTTCATCACCCTGTGGGAGCTCGATCGTGTTGGTACAGAAGAAGGATGGGACTTGGAGACTCTGTATTGATTATTGGGCGCTGAACAAGATCACTGTTTGGAATAGGCACCAGATCCCACGGATTGATGACTTTCTGGACCAACTCAGAGGGGAAAAATATTTCAGCAATATTGACTTGAAGTTTGGGTATCACCAGGTACCAATCGAACCCTTTGCTGTGTGGAAGACTGCCTTCAAAGCCAAAGAGGGCCTTTTCGAATGGCTCGTCGTGCCTTTCGGATTGACAAATGCTCCCGCAACCTTCATGAGGTTGATGGATGACATCTTGCGTCCATTCACCAACTCATTTGTAGTGGTATACTTGGATGACATTCTGATCTTCAGCCAGACTTGGGAAGAGCACCTCCACCACATCCGAGAAGTCCTCCAAACACTACGACAACACAAGTTGTGTGCCAATTTGGAGAAGTGCACTTTTGGCATGACCCAGGTTCAATATCTGGGATACATTATTGATGAAAGGGGGGTGCATGTGGATCCGGCCAAGATCCAAGTCATTCGGGATTGGCCAGCCCCAACCACTATAACAGAGCTTCGCAACTTTCTGGGTCTTGCTAATTTCTATCGGAGGTTCGTGTTGGGATTCTCTCATATCACTTGGCCCATGAGTCAAGTCACCAAGGGAGGAGCGAGAGAAAATTTTTTTTGGTCGGAACCTCAACAGAAGGCGTTCACAGAACTGAAAAACCGCCTCTGTTCTGCCCCAGTGCTCACTTTACCAGACTTGCAACAACCATTTGAGATCGAGCAGATGCTTCGACTATGCTATTAGAGTAAGTTATTACTCAACAGGGACATCCAGTGGCATATCACAGTGAGACATTGTCTGACACAGTTCGAAAGTATCCCACTTATGATAAAGAAATGTATTCCATTGTGCAAGCTTGTCGAAAATGGAAGCATTACATTTTGGGGAAGGAAACAATCATCCACACAGACCACTGGCCCCTACAGTTCATACAGACATAAGGGAAGTTGCAGAATGATCGCCATCAAAAGTGGTCGACATATCTGCAACAGTTTCATTTGAACATCAAGTACAAGAAGGGTAGCACCAATAATGTTGCAGACTGCCTCAGCCGACCACCGATCGTGGCGCTCACCACCGTGCTCAACTCTTGTGGGCACGAGACTTCTAATTGGCCACTTCTCTATGAGAGTGACCCAGAATTCGGCCACACTTACAAGGCACTCTTGGGGGGCACGCAAGTTCCAAATTTTCACCTCCAAGATGCACTTTTATGTCACCTGGGACACCTTTGTGTTCCTTCAAGCGAGCGTGCCAAGATGATATGGGAAGCACACTACAGTCGAGTCGTTGGGCATTTTGGGGTCGAGAAAACAGTAGCAATACTACAGAAGTATTTCTATTGGCCGAACCTTCGAAAGGATGTCAAGAAGCACATCAGATCCTGCACTGCTTGTGCCATTGCCAAACCGACCATCAAGAAGCAAGGCCTATATACTCCACTACCTACCCCTAGTCGACCTTGGGAATCCATCTCCATGGATTAAATGTGGGGCCTACCTTCTACTAAGAATGGAAATGACTATGTTTTCGTGGTCGTTGACAGATTCTCGAAGATGGCCATTATGGCGGCCTGTAAGAAGAATATCATAGCAGAAGCCACTGCTAAACTCTTCTTTGAACGAGTGTGGGTGCACTTTGGGATCCCACGGTCTATCATATCAGATCGAGATAGCAGGTTCCTCAGCACATTTTGGTCCAGCCTCTGGTCGATGTTGGATACCAAGCTCACCAAGTCCACAGCTTTCCATCCCCAAACAGATGGCCAGACAGAGGTCGTCAACAGAATGATTGTACACATTCTGCGCATGTACAATTCAACGCATCCACGCACATGGGACGAGAGCCTCCCTTATGTACAACATAGTTATAATCGGGCTCTCCACAGTTCAATCGGCCATAGCCCCTTTCAGGTGGGCTTGGGATTCTAGCCACTATGCCCCATTGACGTAGCCATGCCATTTTAAAACCCCTCACACTCAGGGCCACGGAGATCTGACTCATGTTCGGTCGGGAAAGTGACAAAGAAAACAACTTCATCGAGCACATTCAGCACATCCGCCAATAGGTTCATGACATATTGGACAGAGCTAATGCTAAGTACAAGAAATGACATGATCAACATCGAGTGCCACACAACTTCCAAGTGGGCAGAAAAGTGTGGCTACATTTACAGAAGGAGCGCCTCACTGGACCCCACCGAAATATTTTCCCGCTCCAATATGGGTCATACACCATCACCAAGGCTGTAGGGAACAATGCCTTCGATCTCAGTATTTCACCATTCCTTGGTCTGCACCCAGTATTCAATGTAGATCACCTTTTTCCCTACTTCCCATCTCTATTGGACACCTTTGACATTGCAAAAGAACTCACACCAAAATAGTTAACCCAGGTAACTGGAATGAGGGTTTGTCTACGTCCTTTTTCTCACAGTAGGTTTCCCACCAGTCCTTGACATGGGGGTAGCTTTGAGGAGTGCAAAAATAATCTTCTCCCGGTCGGAAAAGTCATGAACCGAGAAATATCCTTCTAATAGATTCAACCATCTATCTACGACTTCCACATCTATTTTGCCCTAAAATATGGGAATGTAAAAGTTTACTTGTACCTTAAAAGTGCAGCTCAGTGTTTGTTGGATCGGGGTCATATCAGAGCGGTCTACTTTTTCTCAATCCTTCTTTGCATGTCCCCAATGAGGTCGGGGTATAAGGAGCTAGGGCTTGATCTGGCGGAACCTTTGCAAGATCGGCCTCGCAAACCTCGACGGACGCCAATGGGGGACGAAAAGAAAGATGAGGGAGCAAGAGATACTATCAAAATATTGCTCGAGGAGGATCTATGGTATTCGCTAAGTGCTAGGGTGTTGGTAGCGAATCTGCGAGAAGAGGGTAGTGAATCTCACACTGAAGTAGTGAATCCTCACCTAGCTATTTGGTATTCGAAGAAAACCCCATGGCCACAACCTCTAGACATGGCTCCTCTACACGAAAACAACAAATGGACAAGGTTGTGGAGGAGTATGGGGACATCTTCAGCTCACCCACAGGGGTTCCTCTACACTATCAGGTCAAGCGCCCCATTGGCCTGACCTCAGGTGCGTCGCTACCCAATGGACCGATATATAGGCGCTTTGTTATGGAGAATGATGAAATCAAGAGGCAGATTCAGGAGCTGCTGCATAAAGGTCACATACGGCCAAGTTCATCGCCCGTCGAACTTGGGTCCCAGAAGAGAACTAACTTGCGATGTAAGCAGGGTGGGAGGGCATGTCTCCAAAGGGAACCCACTCCAAATGCTGCTCCAGATTTAAAATGAGCATAGCTTGGTCAATATAACTCAGAATATTTATTATAACCTGTTTTTGGAAATGGAATTATCATTCTGCATGTTCTCATGTGTTTGAAACCACTATCTGGA
>JAXQQM020073029.1:0-25624 GCA_034641835.2 Pinus albicaulis
TTGCCATCAAGTCCAAAGGGGGAGATTGTTGGCAATATGATGCAGAGTGTTGTCCTTGATGGCAACCCACTGAATGAAGATGAAGACATGAGATTATTGGCATGTGTTGTCCTTGATGGCAATACACCTGATGAAGTTATTCTTGACTTGATGAACTTGGTAAATGATGTAAATCTGATGTGAAATGATGTTAGTTAGCAACATGATGCTGAGTGTTGTCCTTGAATGGCAACCCACTTGATGAAGATGATGACAACTTACTTGATGAAGTTTGTGCTTGATAGAATATGTTCTTGATGAAGTAAATCAGATGTATCTATAGTGAGTACAGAAGGCAATGAAGAAAGGAATTCAACATGTGCTAAATCTATGGTGAAAAGAGTATGTCTCAAGGCATACGCAGATCTTTCTATGGGAAGTCACATATGCACGCGGGAAACAACGTTCCAAGTCGCGTATGGGCAAAAGCGCTCTTAAAGTGCAAAACCAGGGGTAACCACCATGGTATTGACCCATTGTATTGGGTAATGATTCGTCTAAATGACCCCGTCCAGGAATACCATCGGAAGTAATGTAGTTTTGGGCTCATGGTATTATTTTGGCTCATGGTATTGAAAAAGGGGCTCATGGTATTGAAAAAGGGTAAACCTATATAAAGAGAAGAAATTCATTGTGCAAATGATGAGTGTGGGAGCAACATGTCTGAGCTTGAATGAATACTTCTCTATAAAGTATATCTGTATGGAAGGGTAAAGGTTTGATAATAGATCTGAATCTATGATGCACCTATGAAGAAATGATGAAGCGGAATATCTAGATCTGGAATGTATTTGTATCTGCTAGATCTGTTTATGGAAGGCTTAGATCTGAGATGAGGCAAAAATTTGTCTGAAGTAAAAGGGTAAATCTGAACTGAATATCTGATCTGAAGAAGTATGCTGCTCTATAATAATTGAAGATCTATACGCTAGTTCGCCGCAGAGGAAGCGTGTATATATGCGGCTTCGCTGAATAGAAAGTGCGTATGCGCAATGAAATATGTACAGATGTATACGCTGGTTGATGTGGACGGAAGCGCGTATATACGCGACATCAGTGAAAGAAAAGCGTGTATGCAAACTAGGGTTTGCCGAAGTATGGGGTATGATATGTCTGATCTGATCTGATGTGTTTTAGCTATCTGTTGTTGATGTTTAACTGTGCTTAAATGTATGGAAAGGGTCCAGTCTGAAAATATGATGAAATGTGGCCTGCAAGTGGTGTTCTATTGAAGTTGTTGGATCCAGTGTGAAAATTGATGAAGCGTGGTCCAAGGTGGTGCTGAGGGTTGTAGCCTTCAGTCAGGGGGTGGTAGCTCCCTTCCAGGTGAGGCTGGTAAACTAGATCAGGGGGTCGTAGCTCCCTTCCAGGAGAGGCTGGTAAACGAGTCAGGGGGTCGTAGCTCCCTTCCAGGAGAGGCTGGTAAACGAGTCAGGGGGTTGGAGCTCCCTTCCAGGAGAGGGTGGTAAACGAGCGCAGGTGGGTGCCTGCGTGCTGGTCAAGTCTGCGCCAGCACATATGTTGTAAGATGTTTTCTCTATAATAAAATATTGAAGGCTGAGCAACTGCAGCGGTGGTTTTCTCCCGACTTGGGTTTCCACCTAAAAATCCTGGTGTTCATGTGTGATGCTTTGTGTGATGGTTTATTCTGTTCTTATTGCAAATGTTTACTATTTATAGAACATCTAATGAATGAATGATGGAATGATATAAGTGAAGAACTAATGGCATAATTAGATCTTTGTGTATACGCGAGTTTTATGAGGGATATCCGCGTGTATACGCTAGTTGGCTTCAGCAAAGTAGCATATGGGTTTTAGAGCATGAAAAAGTAAAAAGTTTCAGTTTGCCCTAAATACTAATTCACCCCCCCCCCCTCTCAGTATTTTTCCCAAAATTACCCTCCATTCCCTCTAAAAAAACCCTTTAAACCATTATAAACAACCCTATTTGGTTTAAAATCACCCTTTTTCACCTTACCGAAACTCTAAAAAGGCTTTAAAAACCCTCTTTTTAAGCCTATTTTCCGCCCATTTAAATATTTGGTCTTAAGCCCCTGCGTACTTAAGCCCAAACCCCTCTTCTTCATAAAACCCAGGGCTGTGACCACTAGCTACCCCCAAAAAAACTTCTCTCCCCTTAGCTCCCGGTCCTATATACATTCCACAGGACCTTTTTTCCCGCTCCTCACTCCTAGCCCTTCAGCTATTCTCCACCCCGTTTCACCTTTTCCTTGAGCGATCTTCACCATTGATCAAAGGCCTTAGGCCTAGATCCAACTGCCTCCATCCAAACTTACCTTTTCGTCCCGCTCCTGACCTTTCTACTACCCGACAAATTGCTGACGTCAACCACCGGTCCCATATTTCCCCGCGACCCCACCTTTTCCAATCATGCTCAACCAATGCCGTTGATCTGGCTCCCCCAGATCCAACAGCTACCGATCAATTTCACTTTCATTTCACCCACAGGGGTTAACACCCATTTTCTACGTGAAAAAGGTGGTTTGGCCCTAGACAGGTGTCATCCATCCTGTGGTATCACGTTCACTCAGGCCTAAACCACTAACTGCCTTTTTTCCACGCGAAAACCACCTGGTTTTACACAAAACCACCCTCTTTCATTTTTGTGCCCATATTCAAAATTCCACGGTTTCTTTCTGTTCTGACTATGGAAACCCCTCTTCTGCGCATTTCCCCTTCCTCCGAAATTGCAACCAAACCCCCCATAAGCCTCTGAAATGTAGTATTAACCAAACAACGTAGGATTTAGTAATATTTTTTTCTTATTATAGGTTTAATGGTGGCCCTAAATTACAGGGACATGCCATATTCAAGTTTACAAATGACATGGCCTTGGATGACGATCTAAAAAAGGCCTATAATCGAAGAAGAAAGGGATCTAGGGTTCAAAAATCCATGATTGATCAATGCCTCATGAGCAATGATCCCTTTTGAAACCTCCAAGCACACCAAAAATTCTCCTGCACAGCAAAGTAGAGAAAAATCAATGAAGATTGAAGACCAAAAGAAGAATACAAAATATTAAAGCTTAAATGAAGATTAAAGGATAAAACACAGTTAAGGACATATGAATAAAGGTTTAAAGCAATCGGTAAATTGATTAAGTTAGCAAAGTGATTAAGAAGACTCAAAAGTAGATCATTCCCCTAAAGCACAGTTTAATTATCAAGTCCATAAAGCTAAGACTAAAGGCAACGTCAAATACATCAATAAAGAGCAGTTATTCACTCAGAATATCTAAAAGGCCATGTGTGGCCTACTTTCTACTTGCAGAGACTAATCAAACAGTTATTGCATAAAATAATATATTTAAACTGTCAGAACAATTATTGTAAAAAATAAGGATAAAAGTCTTAAAAGTCAATCTTTTCTCCTATCTTTCGCTCAGAAGTTAATACGGAGTTATTAAAATAGACAAGTCATTGCAGTGTTCCTATCTTATGCCTTGCATAGGTTTTCAAGGTTAGGAATGCATTTACTCTGTAGTTAATAACACTTAAACCCTAAAAAATTCCACCTCCTCACTTGCAGCATAAATACTGCATTCGAACTCATTGTATTGTTGGCATTTGATGACTCCTTGAAGTAATACATAGTCTTGTTAAAGTTGAAAGGAAATTGATGTTTTGGAACTTGTGGATGTCTTGACCTGTTTGTTGATGGAGAAGGCTCTATCATTGGATCCCTGAGCTTGGTTGCTGGTGAAGTACTCTATATTTGGTCTTGTTATTTCTTGTTTCATTATGTTTCATTATTCTCTGTTGCAGTAGAGCAAAAGGTTTAGGATAAGAAATGTCTTTTGAAAGCATCTTAGTCCTATTTGCTCTTCACTGACTTAATGTTTTCTTCTGCTAAGATATTCTAGAGAATTATTAATTGCTCTCTAGAATGCTTATGCTTGTTTATTTCTTAAATAGTTCAATACAGTTGGTTTCAAGAATGATTTATGGTTTTCCCTGCTTACTTGCTGCCACTTAAAAATTGTTTCTGAAGTCTCCCTTCAAAGTACCATTGTTTAAAGTCTGCCAAAAAGGTTTTTTTTCGATCATACCCTTTGTACTTTCTTAAATAATTGTTTTGGAGGTCTTTATAGCTATAATCTAAGATGTCTAGGAGTTCCCTCTTCTATGAATGCAGTTATGTGTGAAATATTGAATGTTTTGTTATCCTTGAAGGTGAAATCACTAGAAGTTAAATGAGTTTCTCGCCTTCTATATTTCATTGGAGAAGTTTGTCTTGAAATTATTATTTGTTGAAGTGTGGTTTGTAGAATTTATGGTTAGCCCTGTCTATTGAATGCCTCTTTATGTTCATATAATTTTTTAAGTCCCTTTGCTGAGAAGTACATATAATTAAGGATTCTTAATTGCCCTTAGTTCTACTTTTTCATTCTAAAACCATTGATGTCCATTTCATTTCACCTGAAAGACCTTGAAGATCCACTAGCCAAGTTAGATTTTCCCTTTGATACTCCTGATCAATTTGTGAACTTGATACAACTTCCACTTGACTCCATTTCCCAATAACATGGAGATTTCCTCTTTCTGTCTATGCTGCCTAGATCATCATGTCCAACCAAACAAACAAACAAATTCTTGCTTAATAACTAGCCTAAAATAAACCCTTAAAAAGAAACAAGTCATATCTTTGCAAGCAATTGAGAGATCCCTCTCTAAGACTAGGAAGGGTAGTTCCTAGAGCTCTGAAGACTGGTTTTTATGTTGCCTCGTCACTTGGTATTCCAATCTGCCAAATCACAGGACCACAACATAATGGCGATCACGGTTGGACCATGAGTACATAGAAGCCTAGCAAGCCCTTATAGGCTCATCAGTCCTTCAATTACCTTAGAAAATCATCTGATAAGCCATAGAGTAGACTTTGCTTGTTTCACCACCTTAGCTAACTGATGAAATAAATTATAGGACACTCTTGCAACCATAGAACCATATAAAACTTAGAAAACCCAAAACATTTCAGATTTGTCTTTAAAAATACTTATTGGTGGTGGACCATAAAACATTTTACCTTCAAAAAGCTAAAGATTTCCACCTGGCGACTCCACTAGCCCCAGTAGGCCTATTACCTCACTAGTACTCCAAATTTCCTTAAGATTGTATTAACCAGCCCTAAATAAGTTTAGAAGTCTAGTCCCATATTTTAGAAGTTCATTAAACACTAAGAGAGGTCAATCTTTGAAAAACAGTCCTTAGGCTTTTTTAGCCTCTCCAAATTTTGAAATTGAAATCTGGCTTCACATAGGATCTATACTAGATATCATCCAAACCCTAATCCACCTACAATAGTTGATGACCCAGAAAATATTTTGTGGAAAAATTCTATTTAACTACTGTTAGGACTATCCAAAGAACAAGGTCTGTCCCTGAAAACCTTACAGTCTTGAAATATCCTCACTTTGACTTGTCTCATACAAAGAAATGATTTAGAACTAAGTCATATAGTGATATTGACCAAGCTGATCTTGAGCCCGCAAATTTATAGCAAAGCTCCAGTAGAGAAGCCTCACCTTCTATTCCACTTGATTCTCAGTTTCTCCATCACTTCAACTCCTTTCAATACAAATCTTCTCAAAATCAATTTGTTGGCCCAAGTGTTTCCTCCACTCCCATTCACACATCCACTGTTCAAAACACTCCATTTCAGCCCACATTTCCTTTTGTAAACCCACCTCTTGTAAATCCCCCATTATTTCCTACCATGGCTGCATGGTATGCCCCATTAGTGTTACCACAACCTCTTGTCCCTTTACCAAATGATTACCAATCTAGAATTCCCCATTTCACTGGAACTGAATCTACTACTGCTCAACAACATGTAGATAAAATGGATGATGCTTTTGAATATATGGAGATAGAAGAAGAGACTATTAAGTTGAGGATCTTTGCCCAAATTTTAGGAGGAGAAGCCAAGAAATGGTTTGAAAGCTTAACTCCTAATAGCATAAATGATCTCCGTTCTTTAAATCAAACATTCAAAAGAAAATGGGAAATAAAAAATAACCCTCTCCAAATCCTTTCAGAATATAGCAATCTCAAAAGAAACATAGGGGAAAGTGTCCACGATTATTGCATTAGATTCAATAGTGTTTACAATGCACTTCCCCAAAACATGAAACCTGCACTAGGCTTGGCCTTAGCCAAATTTCCTGAAGGTTTTGATCCAGATATGGCCTACCAGCTAAGAGAAAGAGACCCCTTAACCTTAGAAGATATGAAAAGGGGAGCCATAAGTGTAGAGGAAAATCTGATTGAGAAAAGAGCTAGGTTTAAATTAGAGAAAAGAGTTACATACAAAGATGAAACAATGGCCTCAACGTCATCATCTGATGCCAAAATTGACAAATTAGTGAGCGTAATGGAAAGAATGCTTGGGAAAATAAATTTAAATGTCAAAATGCCTCCAAGAGAAAATCAAACCAACCCCCAAAATAGAAATAGAAATCCTAATTTCAGAAGAGACTCTATGCAAGACAGACAAAGAGATAATGATCAGAAAATTAGGCCTCCCTTTAAGCAAAACTATGTGGATTAGGAAGAAGAAAGAGAAACCGAAAGGTTGGAAGAAAATCATGTAAATTTAATAGGATCTGACAGTGAGAATGATGCTTTTCTCACTAAATAATAACAAGGGTTCTTCTCCTCAGAACAAACTAATGCAACCTATGAGAATTCTGAAGATTATAGATTGGGGATTTGAAATCTGCCTTATTATAGGCATTCATGAATCATGGTACTGGCTCCTCTGGTACATCCTCTGGTAAGAAGCCTAACTTTGTTGATTCTTCTTATGACAGAAATACCAGATCATATCTCCAACATAATTCTAGCAAAGCTCGTACACTCACTTTGGGGGAGGTGAGTCAGGAGATACACAACATGAAATCTGAAATTTCTGTTCTAAAAATAGAAATAGTTGAGCTTAAAAAGAATAAACAGGTTGCAGCCTCTCCTGTTTCTTCTCCTGTGTTTTCTGGTAAGAAAACAAATTATACTCTACATGGTTTTGCTCCTAAAAATACTGAAGATGTTGAAGTTGTAGAGGGACATCATGATCCAAGTATGGGAATTCGAGATATGCATCTCTTTACTATCCAGTACCAACAACATTATGTTAATACTACCGTATGGGTTAAAGGTAAGGAGTATAATTTAAGAACATTGATTGATTCTGGATCAGATGTAAAAATTTTCTCCAAAAAGGCTATTCCTTCAAGATATTGGGTTTCTGCTACCCGAAAATGGAGGTCCACAAACAATATGATCTTAGAAGCAAAGGGAGCCCAGAAATTTCAAAGGACAAAAACAATAGTACTGTTGTTAGGAAAACTTCAGAAAATCGGCCTAAAAAGACAGCAAGTAACACCAACACTATGGCCAAGAAAACTAATCTAAACAAAGATAAAAACAGCCAACAAAGTGTTGAACAAAGCTTCCCTAGTAATTCTGCTAGTAGCCCTAACAAACCTGTCCTAAATAATAGTCTAAATGAAATTTATCAAATCAAAATTACTGAAAGAGATATGCTTGACAAAACAGATGTAAATACATCAAAAACAATAGTTCCTTTCAGCCTTGAGGGTGAAATTTACAAGAACAAAATTAGCATACCTCTAGCTGAACTAGTAACCTAGGATGTATATAAAAACAAAGTTTTGAAAGCTTTGAATATAGGCAGTGATACTAATACTTTAAACTTGACAGATGACAAACCAAAATTGTTGTTTGGTCCTGAAGTTGAAGGAAAATACCAAGAAGGGGTTGTCCCTCCCTTCTATGTTAGCTTGAACATACATAATAAGATCTTGCACAATGCCATGCTAGACTCAGGAGCTTCTCATAACCTTATGCCCAAAGTAGTAATGGAAAGCCTAGGCCTAGAAATTACTAAACCATATAAGGACATGTATTCCTTTGACTCAAGCAGGGTCAAATTCTTGCGCCTAATCAAAGATTTATGTGTCAACTTGGCACAAATTCCTACTAAGGTTCTAGTCATGGACATAGTAGTAGTTGACATTCCCCCAAAGTATGGTATGCTTCTATCTAGATCATGGGGAGCCAAACTTCAAGGGAGCCTTCAAATGGACATGTCCTATGCCACCATCCCATTATTTAACCAAACCAAAAGATTATATAGGGAATCTCATATGAAATACATGGTGAGCAACATAGATAGGCCAAACAATACTCCTGTTTACTCTATTCATTCAGATTTAGACTCCTTTATATTATATAATGAATATGAAATCAACCAAAAAGAAAAGGAGAATGAGGAACAATTCAGTCCACCAGAGAAATCAAATCTTCCCTCAACTCAACAACATGATAGCTCAAACTTTAGCAACCTTAAACGATGAAAAGGAAATGAGTATGAAATAGAAACACTGTGGGAAATGAGCTTTGATGGCTCTTGCAGCAAGTTGAGTTCTGGAGCAGGTGTATGGATACAAAATATTAACAAAATACATTCTTATAAACTTGACTTTCGATGCACCAATAACATTGCATAGTATGAAGCCCTCCTCCTTGGCCTACATTTGCTCAAAGACTTAGGAGCCAAGAAAATATCAGTCCAAGGAGATTCAGAATTAATTATTAGGAAAATAAAAGGGGAGTATTCAACTAAAAACCCAAGATTAAGAGAATATAGGAATGTTATCCTTGAGCTCTTAAAAACCTTTGAAAATTATGAACTCACCTTCATTCCTAGAGCTCAAAACCACCTTGCAAATGAACTTGCCTTTGCTGCCAACAATTGCCAAATACCCCAGATAAATGAACAATTCAAGGTCAAAATAAAAAACAGACCTGCAGTCCCTGAAAATGAAGAATATTGGCAAGTGTTTGAAGGTGACAAACACATAGATGATTTTCTGCAATCAAGGAATGATTTTTCTATACCAACACCTAGATTAAGCCATAAAGAAAATTGTTTTAAAGAAGAACAAATCCCTAAAGCAGAGCTGTCCTTTTATGTTGATATGAATCAATTTGAAAATATTTTTAAGGCATAAATATTTGATAATCCAGACCAAAAGTACCTTGAGGTTTTACAATATACCAAGGGGCCTTACACCACTAGAAGAGCTCTTTGATTTCAATGATGTAGCCAAAGAACCAAAGATAGACCTTAGAGAAACTAATGTTGAAGAACATAACATAGGCAGCGTAAATGAACCCAAAATGATCAAGTTATCTATCACTCTCCCTACTCATATCAAACAAAAATATATTAAACTTTTCAAGGAGTACAAAGATGTGTTTTCATGGGGTTACAAAGATCTAAAATCATATGATACTAGCATTATTCAATATAAAATTCCTCTTAAGGAAAATTAGAAACCTTTCAAGCAAAAACTAAGAAGGATAAACCATGTTTTATTACCTTTAGTTGAGAAAGAGATCAAGAAGATGTATGATGCTGGAATTATAGTTCCCCTTAGATACTCACAGTGTGTTTTCAACCTCGTGTCTGTTGGGTATAAGACTGGGGAAATTAGGCTTTGCATTGACTTTAGAAATATAAATAGAGCCTCCCTGAAAGATAATTATCCCTTGCCTAAAATGGACCATATACTTATAAAGATAGTTGGGTCAAAAATAATATCACTATTGGATGGGTTCTCAGGCTACAATCAAGTATTAGTACTCCCAAGTGATCAGCATAAAACTGCCTTTACTACACCTCGGGGTACATTCATGTATGTCAAAATGCCATTTGGTTTCACATGTGTATCTCAGGACTAGAAATCTGATATGCCTTGACTTCCATGCTAAGTAGATTGTTTGGTTTTTTTGAAGCTATTATGACTCCATAAGCCTAATGTGCACTTGCTAATGTGATTTACAACCAATATCTATTTTTATTTGCCTTTTACCCCACATAGAGTTAGCCATCCATATTACTATTAAAAATTACTAACCCTTGAGAGAGCCCTCTCAGGTTGAGGAGGCTAAGACTCAATCAAAATATTGGTTTGAAACAGTTACATGAGATTAACTTGATTGGCAGCCTATCAGGTCTGATTTTGTGATAAAACCATGCACTAAAGGTTCCAGAGTAGGTATCATTCTACCCTCAGCATGATAGAGTCCTAGAGAAAATTTGCATATCTTGACATAATTTCTCCATAAGAAATCAACCATAGGTTCCAAACACCCGACCATGTTTATCGTCTCCCCACCTTGCACATTATAAACATCGTTGTTGGTCGGTAGAGCTTCCCCCTCCATGGCGTCCATCACTCAAAGTAGATCATGCATCAAAAAATATGTCACCATGGCCATATCGCTGTAGTCCAGGAATCACTTCATGATCATTCATCCACCATGCATCAAGTCAAGTTTTACCATATCAAGATAAAACCCCTTTCCTGGACTACCATTTTTTCAAACAGATTGAACACGCACCACTGCATCTCACATTTATCCTACCATCCCTCCATCAACATAGCCCATCTATGATATGTTCCATTTGCTTGATCATCCCCGCACCGAGACTAACCAATGGGGCCCCCTCCCTCAGCAAAAACAACTTCCTCACATCATCAGTGAGTGATCTTTTTCATGTTTTTGGGGAACCCGTCTCCGTGTTTTTACAAACCAAACCCATTTTTATTCTTTTGGCAAGTGTACAAAGCCTTTTTAAGAGAGCATCCCCTAGCCATCCACCTACTTATTTCTCCCATAGCAGCAGTCCCTCACCACCCTTGGTCATAGCTTCACACCTTTCACGCAAAGCCACCATGACATTTATAACCAACATATACCCACCCAGGACGTCCTACCGAATCCATGGCTTTACTCATCTGAAATCATTATCACTACCACCAAACTGATTTTTTCACGCTCCAACCCTAGGCCATTGAACTCCCACCATGAATATTCATCTAATTCTCACCATCATGCCTATGTTAACCTATCATATTATATACCTTGGTCCCTTGCATCACTGTTTCCCTCAAACAATTGAGAATTCCTTCTTGTCAACTTCAATAACCATTTTCCAAAAGGGAAATATTACCTTGGATGGATCCCCACCTTAATAGAGGCATCCTCGGATGGCATTGTGGGAATCATCATTGCCTATAGATGTCATAAATAAACCTGACATTCGACTACAACACAAGCTTTCATGTCAAGATGGTATCGTACTCCACAACCATTGCACTTTGTCAAAAAATGTCGAAGACTCGTGCCATTATAAGCATCCCTTTCAACAATGCTTACATAGGAAGGTCCCAGCCATACACCCATGCATACAATGAGAATTTATTCTAAAATATGCCATACCAATATTATCCATATGGGCACCACATTCAAGTTATCATTAAACCAAATCCTCTTCATCAACCAATCAACAGATCACTACCATATAAGTGATAGAGACAAAACCTTTATCTGTCAAATAGGCTTTTAACTAGCGAAAGAATCATGAGCATGGGACATGCCCACCTCATATAAATATTGTATTTATTGTATTATATTATCTCTTGCAGGTTTCCTATAGAACCTAGTCACTCTTTTACTCACAGTAAGGGGTCTCCAACCTTAGGCTACACAGAGGTCTCTCTCTCTCTCTCTTTAAACACAGGCTATACAGAATAGAAACTATAATATATTTTGGCTATATATTTCATCCTAGACCTCACACATTAGGGGGCAACTGTTATCACTACAAAATCAGACAAGCAAAAGACATCATGAAATTTCAAGCAGAAGGATTTACAGGGCTGAGAAACATTAAAGAATCTAGAAAATTTAATTTTCTTTAAGGTCAAGAGGAAAAAATATCAAATTGCGCAAAGAAGACACAGTCAAAGTGTGCTCCACATGCATTTTTATTTGATACTAGTGCTGGTCTCCACGGACTTCCCTCCATAAGCTATGTGGTCTTGAGTATGGTAGAAGGTCACCATCTAGGACCACTTGGCACACTTCAGGAAAAGATTCTTCACTTGAGGCCACCCAAGTACAACTGCCTAGAGCCACCTTAAGACCTGAAGTGAGCACACAATGGAATCAGCCACCACTATTGGGTCACTATCCACAATTGTACCAAGCGAGGGAAGAAGATTTGAATTTTTCCTATAAAATTCCACCATGAGAAGAAAAACTGAGAACACATTATTATCCTGGCCAAATTGGTCATGAGAAAACCAGTAGTGTGTTGTCCAAGCAACATTAGAGTGAAGGGATTCAGTTGTTAGCCATCCAACATCTCAATCCCAAAGGAGAAGTGCACCAAGTGTCTAAAATCCAATCACTCATTGGAGGAGAAGAGAGAGGTCTG
This sequence comes from Pinus albicaulis, assembly GCA_034641835.2. Lineage (NCBI taxonomy): Eukaryota > Viridiplantae > Streptophyta > Pinopsida > Pinales > Pinaceae > Pinus > Pinus albicaulis. Next base: position 12,375 of record JAXQQM020073029.1, read on the forward strand.
CATACCAACTCAAGGGGAAATCCCTCCTTGCTTTGGGTATTAGAGCTCCATAGCTCTAAGGACTCACTACAAATATGTAAAGTTCTACCGCTTATTTACCACCAGTGGTTAATAAGAGGGTATTCATTAGCCATTAGGATTATTAGCTCATTTACTAGATTTAGATTCTATTTGTGTAATTATTGTTTTGTTTCCTTGTCTTGTTTGTATCATGCTATGTTCCATACACTAGTTTTTTCTACATGTTATGATGTTTCCACTAACCATCTAACAACACTTTTTTCCCTATGACCATTGCTTGTAGGTTAGCAATCACTCCTATCAAGCACGAGTGTTTTTCGTACACTTGTGTACTAAACACTCCAACATAGTGCCTATGGCTAAGGATCCAAAGCCACTGGATTGGCTTGTTAAAGACGTAGCCCAGCTCTTTAGATCAGATCGGGCTAATCTGAAGTTGAGCCATGGGCACATAGTGTCATGGTAGCAGCTCGAAGGTCTTCATCCATGGGATGAGTGACTTAAGGCCACAATAAACTAAAAATGGGTTGGATAACTTGTTATGCTTTTCAAGAACCTCCCACTTAGTTAAACAATTAGGATCTAACTTATTGTTGAGTTGTGTGGAATTGAATACATGAAACAAGTGTATGTTTTTTTTAACTGTTTAAGTGCTTTAAGAACAGTTTTTTTAGCTGATATTAAGCATTTTTAACAACCATATAATGAATCAAATAAGCATCAATACATAACAACAAATTTAATAAAGGATTTCACCCGAATATCTTGGGCTACGTCTCATTGAGCCTTTATCAACTGAATTGGTTCTTTGGGATTAGGATGGAAAATTCTTTTACAAGTTACAAAATCAACTCCAATGGTTATCTAAACCGAACCAATGGGTTTAGAATACCATTTATATCCCTATAATGGTTGAAATATCTCTGAAGATGAACCTTGACTCCCTTAGACTTGTCTCCTTGAGTTGGTGTCCTTAAGCTTCCCTGAGCTTCTATTTGGCACTAACACCCTTACAAATCCCTTAATATCCCTGAAAATTTTCTACAATCTCCAACATATATCATACATCCAAAATAGGCTGATAATTTTCTCAAAATGAGCTCTGGCTTCCCAATCTAGGCCTCCATCCACTGATGATCCTCTGCTACCCAAAACTTCCCTATGGCTCTCCGACCTTCAGAATTCTTCAAATGGCTCCGAAAATCCTTTAATTGGATTCAAAATTTCCAAAATAGTCAGAATATACTATTCACTTGCAGAAATTGGCCTCTAGCTGCTCCGGTTACGCCTCCAACACATGGTGGCACCCCCTAGCTCTAGGTTCAGTGAAAACTTCCTTGAAGCATCTAAAATTTCAGAATTCCTTAAAAGCTTTTGAAAATCCTTCCATTGGATTCATAGGACTAAAAATAGTCATAATTGACTACTGGTTTGCTGAGAATGGATACTGGCTGCTATGGATAGGCCTCATTCTCCTGTTGACAACTGGTGGCCCTAGTGGCCCTTGGAAATTATCTGAAGAAATTCATCCTTCAGAAATCCTCTACTAGTTCTAAAAACCTCACCATTAGTTCCATAATGTGTGAAACATCCAAAATTAACTATTGGATTCCTGAATAAGGCCTCTAGCTACGCTAGCTAGGCCTCAAACTGTTGTTGGCCCCTAGTGGCCCTAGTGGCCCCTAGAACTTCTTTTATGAAAAATATTGCTGAGAAGTCCTCTGATGGCTCTACAACCCTCAACAATGAGTCTGGAATGTCTGAGATAGTCAAAATTAACTATTCACACTCTAAGAATGGATGAATCTAGCTCATGATAGAGCCTAAACAACTCTACCCAGTAACTCCTAAATCAGCTCCACCAAAAGTGGAGGACTTAAGTTAACTCTAGTTAAAATAGAAATCATGCCAAATATGGTGCACTCGCTAGTTTAAACCATTGAAATAACCATAGCAATAAGTGTGGGTGGTTAGGTTGGGCACATGCTCCCCTATATGTGGTCTTCGTTGGTGGTTAGCATAACTATAGGCAGAAACTACGCGGATAAACCATTGGATGTGACACATGTTGAACCGTTGGCAGATGGAAGTTAGGGGCTTAGCCCTTGGACCTGTGGTGATGGCCATATGGGGAGGGGCTCGCCCCTCTGAACCCCTAAATCAGAAACTGACAAAATTCAAATATAACCCAAAGACCATTATGGTTATGACACAACAATTAGTAGAGATGGTAAGACATGTGTGTGCCTGGGTAGTGGTCACACGATCGAACCCGATGGATTCCAACCAAATTTTGCTATGCCATTCAGGGGAAACATGGTTGCCTCGAGGCTGGTCATGTGTCACCCTCTGATTAGCCCATAAAAAAAACACGTGCACCCAACTGCAAATATTAATGCGACACTTGTCAACCTGCTACTGGTCTGGAAGGAATATTCTGGGGAATATTTCGAGGAATATTCCAAGAATAGTTGGGATGATTAGTTGGATGCACTATCTAACATTGGGCAATTAAATGTCCCCTCTTCTAGAAATGTGTGCAAGTCTTTTGCACCTTCTTTGCAAGTTGCCTTCGATTCAACTATTTCCTGTATGCCTTCATCCTCTTCCAGCATTTTGAAACATCATGGTAACACATACCACAATAGGACAAGAAAATATTTCTTCCATTCAAGCATGTAGAATTTCCATGCTTAACATTAAGATAATCAAATTTACTATGGGAAGAATTATACTTCAAATGCTGCTTTGCATGTTCATATTTTTTACCTTCATGAGGAGATGAACTTGTAGAGGTTCCAGCTTTCTTTTGAAGACTAACGTCAGTGCTCATGTCATGATAGTTTTCTGAACTCTCTTGCTCGCCATAAGCTACAAGTCTACAATCATCTTTCTGCAACATAGGTTTCAAACAATGGTAATAAACTTGAAAACAAACTTGACATGTTTGTGGTTTAAAACTTGTAACAAAAGTTCTTTTTGGCGTTGTCTCAAATGCCTTCATGGCTGTAGAGTTTTTTCCATAAGATTGAACATAGCCTAGACCAAATTTCTTAGGCCTTTCCTCAACCAAATTATGATCAATCATGCCTTGTGCATTTTTACCTAAACCCTTGCCTTCATATCCCATTTTAAACATCAAATTGGACCCTATACCTCTAGTGTGATTTTCAAATGAACCTACACATCTTTCTGAAGAGGAAATTGAAGACAAATTTTAGCTTTTTACCTCTACTTCATGCATGTTATTCATTAAGGCCTCTTGGGTTTGATGGAGCTACATCTCCATCTCATGCGTTCTTTGGAGAATTCCTTCTTTCTCTTGCTTCATATCAACCATTTTCTCATGAAGTCTAGTGCTTTCTCTTCTATCTTCATATAGAATTTGCACCGTATCCTTCAGGATGGAGAAGTCTCACTTCATGTCTTCATCGAACAATCTTGTGAAGGAGGAGGATTTTGAAACCTCACTTGATGAAGTTGTCATCTCTATGTAAATGAACAAAATAACTTCAACAAAAATTCACAAAGCTTTCAAAAATAATTGAAATTTGTTTTGAACAAAATGGTTGTAGAGTCAAGCTATTCTTCAAGTAGCCTTTTTGCGAACACCCTCTTGTCCCTCAAGGGTTGCCTTGAGGTCCTTTGGGTAAGGAGAATGGTTTCAAAATTATTTCCTCTTGTCCTCTTCTAGAGTTAGCTAACTATAACTTTCCCTTCACCTCTATAAAACTAAAACTTGTAAGCAACAGTCAATTTGCAAACATTCAAATTATTTGCACTGTTAAACACCCTTCAAGTCAAACAAGCAGCCTAGTGCTCTGATACCAACCTGATCTGAAAATGGGTTGGATAACTTGTTATGATTTTCAAGGACCTCCCACTCAGTTAAACAATTAAGATCTAGCTTATTCTTGACTTGTGCGGAAATGAATACTTGAAATAGGTGTATGTTTTTTTTAATATTTTAATTTCTTTAATAACATTTGTTTTTGATGATATTAAGCATGTGTGACAACCAAATAATGAAAAAAATAAGCATTAACACATAACAACAAATTTAATAAAGGAGTTCACTCGAATATCATGGGCTACGTCTCCTTGAGCCTTTGTCAAATAACTTGGCTCTTTGGGATTAGGATGGAAAATTATTTTACAAGTTACAAAATCAACTCCAATGGTTATCTGAACTGAACCAATGGGTTTATAATACCATTTATATCTCTGGAATGGCTGAAATCTCTCTGAAGATGAACCTCGGCTCCCTTAGACTTGTCTCCTTGAGTCGATGCCCTTAAGCTTCCATGAGATTATTTATGGCACTAACTCCCTCAAAAACCTTTTTATGTTCTTGAAACCTTTTCTACTATCTCAAGCATATATCAGACATCCAAAATAGGTTAATAATTTTCTCAGAATGAGCTATGGATTCCCAATCTAGCCCTCCATCCACTGATGACCCTAGGCTGCCCAAAACTTCCCTGTGGGTCTTAGACCTTCATAAATATTCAAATGGCTGTTAAAATCCTTTCATTAGATTCAAAATGTCCAAAATAGTCAGAATAGACTATTCCAAGAAGAAATTGGCCTCCGGCTACTCCAACTACGCCTCCAACACCTGGTGGCACCCCTTGGCTCTGGGTTCACTGAAAACTTCCCTAAAGCATCTTGACTTTCAGAAGTCCTCAAAAGCTTTTGAAAATCCTTCCAATGGATTTAGAAGGCTCAAAACAGTAATAATTGACTACTGGTTTGCTGAGAATGGATACTGGCTGCTCTGGATAAGCCTCATTATCCTGTTGGCACATGGTGGCCCCAGTGGCCCTTGGAACTTATATGAAGCAACTCGGCCTTTAGAAGTCCTCTAATAGTTTTGAAAACCTAACCATTAGTTCCAAAATGTCTGAAACATCCAAAATTGACTATTGGATTCCTGAATATGTGTAATGTCCCAAATTTTATGGGACATTAAATTTTGTTAAAGAGATGAATAAAATGGGTAGGGGACCCATTATTTTCATGATTAGAGAATATAAATCCTAAAATATGAAAGAGGATCACTTTAGAGCTGGATTTCACACCTCCATGTGTGAAAGGAGGGTTTTGCAAACATGCTTGGCCAAGGTTGACCAAGTCAAACTGCGTTGGCATGAGTTGGAAAGCACTATGTGGGACAACGTAGGAGGGAAGATTCTAGAGAAGAGGAAACCCTAATTCGAAATAGGGTCCATGGAGGGAAAGCTCATTGTATAAAAGAGGAGCAAGGTAGCCATTGTGGACATCTTTGATCATTTTACATTTGAGTCTTAGAGATTTGTTGCTGCCTCTTGCTATTCAGCAGAGCTGCAGTGCCTTTGGGCATGAGGGAGTCCTGTTGAGGATTTCCTCTCCTTCTTGAGTAGCTCATAAATGATTGCACTCCATCTCCCATATTCAGGCGTTCAGGCCATAGCTTCAGCCATCTACATCAGCACAGTTTCTGCAGTAGATATTGTGCAATGTTGTTGGGTGTTGCTGGGGAGGTTTCCACACACCATCTAGAGCTAGTTTTTTAGTGGAGAGAGGTTCTATCCATTGGGAGGTCAGAAAAGGATGTTTATGAGCAGATCCCATCATATTTTGCATCAGGCCAACCACATTCCATCATTGACAGCGTAGTCCCTCTCTTAGATAGCGTTTTTCTAAGCGAGTATTTGCTGTGAGGGATTAGTAGATTTTGGAGGGGAAGTCTTGGGTGAAAGGATCAGCTTTTCACTTCAGATTTCTATTGGAGGAGGATTCTTCAGTTGTTGCAGACAATTTAGCCTTCTCCATCCATTCCTAGTTCTTGAGTAGCTACTACCCAGCTACTCCGACATTTCTATATTATAGCATTTTTGTATAGATTTCAGCTAATCCTTTTAGAGGATTGATGTTATGTATTTTCAGGGGTTAAGATCTTTCTCCCCCTTCTTATTTGAGCTCATATTGTCATATCTTTGTGTATTCATTATTTATGCAGTAGTTTTTCTCTATAACTGCGCAGTCATGGCCTAGGGCTTTCTTGATGCAGCTGTGTATTTCACATTCTCATGTACAGGTTTCTTGAGGCTTTTTGTGCCTTTCTTGAGTGATCATTTCCTCAAGAAGATGTATACTTTATGCTGCTATGTATTAATATGGTGGCCATTGTATTCTCCGACATTTAATGTATTCATGGATTCATAGCTATTTCCATTTGGTGCATTTGCTTATTGTTGTAGCTCTATCTTGAGGTATTCTCAATAGAGTAGTTTTTCCTACTAGGAAATCTCACATAGATATAGACAGAGTCTGTGAAGGGCTAGGTAGCCTATGGATCTCACCCTCTCTTTAGAGGTAACATATCCATAAAATTCCCCCATAGTCTATCTCTAGAATAGACTTATGACATTTCTGAAAAAGGGACATTACAATATGGCCTCTAGCTTCCCTGGCTAGGTCTCAAACTATTGCTGGCCCCTGGTGGCCCTAGTGACCCCTAGAGATTATCTTATGAAAAATATCACTCATAATTCCTCTGATGGCTCTACAACCCTCATCAATGAATCTGGAATGTCTGAGATAGTCAAAATTGACTATTCACACTCTCAGAATGGACGAATCTGGCTCATGATAGAGCCTAAACAACTTTGCCCAGTAACTCTTAAATCAACTCCACCAAAAGTGGAGGACTTAAGTTAACTCCAGTTAAAATAGAAATCATGCCAAATATAGTGTGCCTTCTAGTTTAAAATGCTGAAATAACCGTAGCAATAAGTGTGGGCAGTTAGGTTAGGCACATGCTCCCCTATACGCGGTCTTCGTTGGCAATTAGCATAATTGTAAGCGGAAACTACGCGGATAAACCATTGCATGTGACACATGTTGAACCATTGGTGGATGGTAGTTAGGGGCTTAGCCCTTAGACCTGGGGTGACAACCCTATGGGGAGGGGCAAGCCCTCGAGGCCGGCCCCTCCGAATACCCAAATCGGAAACTGACCAAATTCAAATATAACCCGAAGACCATTATGGTTAAGACACAATAGTTAGAAGAGATGGAAAGGCATGTGCGTGCTCAGGTGGTGGTCATGCGATCAAACCCAGTGGAGTACAACCAAATTTTTCTATGCCATTCGGGGGACACGTGCTGGCCTCAGGGCTAGCCACATGTCACCCTCTGATTGGCCCATAAAAAAACACGTGCACCAACTGCAAATATTAATGCAACACTTGTCAATCTGCTACTGGTCCAGAAGGAATATTCTAGGGAATATTTCGAGGAATATTATTTTTTTAATTTCCAAAAACCTAGTCAAACCTGGTCAAAGGTTGAAAATTGCAGATTACTCGACTTTTCAAATCACGATAACTTCTTCATACGGTGTAAGTTTTTCGAACCGTTCATGGTGCCGGAATCAGGAAGACGAGATCTATCCGGTCACTCAGGTTCGACACACTTTCAAACACTTTGAAATTTGAGCTATCACTTAGGTCCTATCTGGGCATATCATATTTGGTTCATCTTCAGTTGATTGTGTAGTGCTTCTAGACTTCATTTGTTCAATTAGAGTTGCATCAAAGGGTCATTGATAGTCCGTTGCATTCATATATAGGACTTTAGAGCTGAGATCTTGGTGATATTTCAAATTTGTGTTTTGGTATTATAGATCTATAGATCATATCTTTTTTTTTTGTTTCTGCTGCAGTTGTATCTTTAGTCCTCATTTAGTATCATTCATGTTCATCAATTTCCTATAGCCAGTGTCAGTGCACTTCAGTTCTCAGATTCAGTTTCCTTCATGCATAAGTATGGGTATGGTCTTAGTAATTGTATGTTATTTATCATTGTAGTCTTCTTTCTGAACCATTCATTGAATATGTAAGAAGAATAATTTCCAAGGGTTTTCCCCCTAGTGGGTTTTTCCCTTGCCTCAAACCAATCCTTGTGTCTCTATGTGGTCATGCTTCTCTTCCTTTGATATTTTACTTTTCCCTATTTAGTTGATGATGATAATGGTGTTTTTATTTCTCCATATTTTCATTTTCCAATGGTTAATGATATAAATGTGTAAAATCACAAAATTATTTGGGGTGAATGCAACATGTTAATGATGAAATGTAACTATCAAAGTAAAGAACCATGTTTATTTATGAAAAATTAACATGGCATTAGAGTTGGTTGAAGAAAATCCATGAGGATCACCCCATGGAGACACTTCTATAGTGTATGATGTTGGTATGATAAGGCCTTAGGCTCATAAAGCGTGTTGCATGATGGAAACTCCTTGATTCGTATTTGTTTATATTTGATTATTATCTCGTGAAGTCAATATAATGAGTTTTAAGGTATGTTCTTGCTATCGATTATGGATTTGATTATACATATTGATAAGTCTATCTTTAACAAATGATAAGCCTCTAAAAATACAAGTAAGAGATGGCTTTTAAATAATGTAATTCTGTATCATGGCATGATAAATTGATTTCTGGAATTTGGGAAAGAAATTCCATATAGCAAGACTATTGAGATGTCTTTTTGTAATGTAAATCGTTGGATACTTTGATTTAAACTTCAAATGTAGAGTGAACGTGAAATGGCATGTGTTAGATGGTTCAAGCATTGATGTTGTGTTTTGAAAATGTTAAGTCCCTATATTAATAGTGTAGTCCCTTATTATGTTAGTGTAGCCCCCCTTATTATTATTGTTGTACCTCTGTAACCCCCATATTGTTATTATTGTGCCTTTACATTATTATTGTTAGGTCGGCTAGGATTACATTGTGGCCCCATGGACCCTATATATAGAAAGGAGGTTTTGTCATTTGTATCATCCAAGAATTGTTCATTCATGTAATGTATTAGAGGTTTCCCCCTCAAAGTGGCTTATTTCTAAGGCATTGATATCTCTTTTCTTCTATTTTTGGAGCTGGTTTCCCAACATTTGGTATCAAAGCTTTGGATTCTAGGGTTTTGCTGCTCCAAATAGGTCATCGTGGCACATTTGCTATAACTTTTTTTCTACGAAGTTTATAAAGCTGAAATTTTTACAGTGCGAAGCCAAAATCCTAAGGAACATCATCGCAAAATTGCATAGCTTTATTAGCAACATTTTCGGATATATGATCTGTGGAAGTTAAGTCATTTTGCAGGCTCCTGAATTTAACTTAAAATGTTCATCGCGGAATTTTCCCTATAACTTTTTTTTCTACGAAGGTTCAGAAGCTGAAATGTTTAGAGCATGAAGAAGAAATCCTGAGGAACATCTTCACAAATTTCGGAGCTTGGTTCACAATAATTTGGGGGATATGATCCGTGGAAGTTAGGTATTTTTGAGGCTCCAGAATTTCATCTCAAAGAGGTGATTATGGGAAAAGCTTCATAACTCTTTCTCTTACCATTAAATTGGAATTATGTAAAAAGTGATTGCAACTAAACAGATTGTAGTTTGTTTTCTATAAATTTCAAAGCCAAAGGAGGAAAAATTGACACATGGCAAGTCGTACAAGTTCGCTCTACTGAACCAATCCATAATTGGGTCATTGCGGGAGAGTGGACATAACTTTGTCTTGAAGAATCCGAATCAGGTCAGACCTATGGCTTTAGAAATTGAATTCAGAGGGCTACCTTAGGGCCAAATTTCAGATATTGAGGATCTGTAAGTATATAGATAAGTTAATTTCAATATCAAGCTCCTCAAAAGCAAGTAAAAGGTGTGTATTTGTTTTTCCGAATTGCATAAGTCTTGTGTGAAAAATCAGTTTGAAGTGATTCCAAGGGCATATTGAAGCATAGATATCAGTGTTGGGTTCTAAAATGCCACCTAAAAATAATTACATACCCATTAAGCCCTCAAAAAGCTATACTATGATGCATGAAGAGGAAGAATTGTAGTATGAGATATCAAAATTACGGTACCAAGTGCAACAAATTTCAATCTTACGAAGAGCAACTGAAGATGACATATATGGTTTAAAAGTAGAAATGGAGGCTAAGTTGGATGGTTTGAAGGATCAAATAATAGATAATATGGATGATAAATTAGTGGAAGATCACATCGAGCATCAACAACAAGTTCTCCAACTCTCAAAGGATAACCTAAATTTGGTGCAGAATCCAATGAAACAACAAGAAGATCAACATCACATTGAAATATGTTCTGAAGTTGTCACAAAAACAAGAACTCGACAAGTACGATCAATTTCAGAGTATCTTAGCAAGTGGAAGAACTTTCCTGTAGAAGACTCCACATGGGAGGATGAGAATTTTATACAGAAGCATCAAGAAATAATCAGTGTTGAGGAAAACACTTGTTTGAAGGAGAGGGGAATGTTAAGTCCCTATAGTAATAGTGTAGTCCCTTATTATGTTAGTGTAGCCCCCCTTATTGTTATTGTTGTACCCCTGTAACCCCCATATTTTTATTATTGTGCCCTTACATTATTATTGTTAGGTCGGCTACGATTACATTGTGGCCTCACTAGGATTACATTGGGGCCCCATGGACTCCTATATATAGAAATGAGGTTTTTTCATTTGTATCATCCAAGAATTGTTCATTCATGTAATGTATTGGAGATTTCTCCCTCGAAGTGGCTTATTTCTAAGTCGTTGATATCTCTTTTCTTCTATTTTTGGAGCTGGTTTCACAACAGAAAATTCATTTGTACATTATTTGTATAGAACATGATTAAATTCATGATTGAGCTACTTCAAGCAGAATTGCCACCAAAAATATTTTATCTGGTTGAGATATTTCTCCCATGATATGCAGATGCATGAATGAACTAATGATGTTTTGGACTAGCATTGATGAGCACATTTGAATGCTTCCTTAGTATAATATTTTCCATGATATCTTGGACGAGAGGTCCTTAGCACAACCACGGTTGAGTACAATTTCACTAGCAAGGCTATTTGTGAGGCATGATGTAGAAGCTTCTAAGAGAGTTGATCAAGCGTGATCTGGTTAAGACATGGATACATGATGATGACAGGGAATCCCCAATACATATAGTTGGGACTATGTGTTATCAATTCATTTGAGACAATGCAGCTGTGAGAGACAAGCTGAGGCTTGTGATTGACTACTCTATGATGGGGAGGATGATTATAGTATCCATGTGAACTCCATGGGAGGGAGGAGGATTATAGTGTCCATGTGTGTTTGACACCTCCATGAGAGTGAGGATGGTTTTTTTATCTTGTTGTTATTGGTATCTTGCTATGATTTACATGATTATGCATGTTCTAACATAACACTTGATTTGATCTCATGTAGGTACAGGAATGAGCAGATACCAAATGAGAGCAGCACTTATCGAAGACACTGAGCCAACTCTTCCTCCTCTCTCTTTGAGTTCCCAGATAAAGGAATTGAGATAGAGGGCTCTGAGGGTTGAGGGAACTCTGGAAAATAGGGCCAAACAAGTTGCTCCCCTATTTATCACCTGTGGGATGTGTTGTACCTTAAGAGACAATCCCTTAGTTGTGATAAGGAATCAGTGCTTAAGACATTTATATGATTATGTCACAAAAATATATGTCTCTGTTTTAATCACCTTCACGTATTTACAATTAAACCCTTAGATATCAAACATAATGAATGCCTCACAATGCTATTATTTGCTGACGTTGAATGAAATGACCAGAAAAAAAAAAAATGAAAGAAGGAAGTCCAAACTGATATGCTGTCACACAGAATATATCATCTCAAACTTTTGAAGAATTTATGAAGGAAATAGTTAAAACAAAGGAGCGCCAATTAAGGATTTTAACTTTTTCTTACATAGGTAAAAAGACACCTATTGCTCATTACTTTGTCTTATTCAAAGAAAGAAAACACAGAATGTAAACTTAGATACATATCAAGATAAACAGATGCCAGAGAATTGCTTATTCTGTTGGGAAAAATACTAAGAGGGGGGGGGGGGGGGGAGGGGGAATCAGTATTTAGAGCTTACTGAACAGATTTTAACTTTTTCTCTACATAATTACATATGTAGCTTTGATGAACCCAGCTCGCTTATACATGCGCATATACTAAAAGAAACTAGCGTATACTAATATAATTTTACAGATTAGAAATCTTTTCAGGAACAATCTTTAAATCAGTTTACCAATCATGCATCTGTTAGAGAATCAGTAAATCTGTGTAGTAACAATAGTATAAATCATCACACAAGTGCAACACACATGAACACCAATATTTAAGGTGGAAGCCCAATTTTGGAGAAAACCATCACTGCTGTTGTCTCTGTCTTCAATATTTATTATATGGAGAAACTATTTACAATATAGTATTGATGCAGACTCATATCAGTACGCAGGCATCTACCTACAGAAGGCTACTACATTCTCTCATTTCCAGCTGCTACTGGAAGGGAGCTACAACCCTCTTTCTTCTCATTTACCAGCCACTCCTGGAAGGGAGCTTAAACCCCCTGAACAGAACACCAACTTCTACTAGTAGGAAGCTTCTACTTCCATACTGAAGGATTCAACCCTCAGAACCACTGTAGAACACATTTCATCAATTTTCATACTAGATCAAACAGCATCAACACAACTCTTCATAAACATCAAAAACTATGAATTTTACCCAATACTTCAATCAAAATAGTGAGACCATTGTAACCAGAACATCAGAAATAACCCAGACTTCAGAATAAATATGCAGATACAAAATCAACTCTGAACATTCATTAACTTAAAATGCATACGCCACTTTTCTTCACTGAACCTATGTGTATACGTGCTTCCCTTCACACCAACCTGCGTATATCTCTGTGAATACTATTTTTCAGAATGTAATCAGTCTCAAATCCAGATCTATTGCTGCCAGTCAAATATCTTTAGAAATGCAGAACCCTTCATCAGTTAATCACCATCAACCATGTTTATTCTCTCATTGATCAGATTTGTGCATAATCAACTTAGTAGTATATACAGTATTCAAACAATCCAAATCTACAAGAAGACTTCATTGACAGACAACAGACAAATAGCAGGAATAACAAAAAAATCTCTGCAGTAAGCTTCATAAAACCCTAACTACAATACGTGCCTTTTCTAAATCAAACCCGTGCATATACACGCTTTTACTGAGACGAACTAGCATATAGATCTGTAAATACAAACATTGCAGAATGAACCAGATCCATAAAACTTACCCAGATTTCTTCACTTGTATTCAACAAACTTGCACCAATTCATAGATCTAATCATCT